>MUZC01004443.1:44304-61579 GCA_002072015.1 Radix auricularia | reverse complement strand
TAGGTAGATAGATAGATAGATAGATAGATAGATAGATAGATAGATAGATAGATAGATAGATAGATAGATAGATAGATAGATAGATAGATAGATAGATAGATAGATAGGTATATTGGTAGGTAGGTAGGTAGGTAGGTAGGTAGATTTGTAGATAGGTAGATAGGTAGATAGATAGATAGATAGATAGATAGATAGATAGATAGATAGATAGATAGATAGATAGATAGATAGATAGATAGATAGATAGATAGATATATAGATAGATAGATAGATAGTTAGATAGATAGATAGATAGATGATAGATAGATAGATGATAGATGATAGATAGATAGATAGTTAGATAGATAGATAGATAGATAGATAGATAGATAGATAGATAGATAGATAGATAGATAGATAGGTATATTGGTTGGTAGGTAGGTAGGTAGGTAGGTAGGTAGGTAGGTAGGTAGGTAGGGAGATAGGTAGATAGATAGATAGATAGATAGATAGATAGATAGATAGATAGATAGGTAGATAGATAGATAGATAGATAGATAGATAGATAGATAGATAGATAGATAGATAGATAGATAGATAGATAGATAGATCGATCGATAGATGTTTTGTTCAAATTTTCAGTTCAATGTTAATTATTTTTTATATTGGTTGTATCGTCAATTAGACCAGCTCGTCACTTGAACCAAATAATTTCAACGGTGGTCGGACACTTCGACCCCGGACGATTCGACCCTGGACGGTTCGACCCTGCCAGTTCGACGCCAGGACGTTTCGACGCCAGGTCGGTTCGACCACGGACGGTTCGACCCCGGACGATTCGACCCCGGACAGTTCGACCCCAGGAAGTTTCGACCCTAGGGTGTTTCGACCCCGGACGATTCGACCCCTTTCTTTTTAAGGCGTGAAATGTTTGGGTTTTTAAAAACCCATTTTTAATCCTTTTTTAAATTAAAAAATAATTAGTTTAAGTTTAATATTATCTCTTTAAAAATAAAAACAGTAAGAAATAGTTATTTTTAACGTTTATTTAATGATAGTATGTTTAAACAAATAATATAGTTTTATATTAATATCTCTTAAAAATGTACGTTAATACCTATAGACTTGCCTGGCAGAAAAAAAGATTTTAATAAGACGTACAAAGTTATCTAACGTAAATAAATTTCAATATTTAATATGCCGCATAGCAGACAAAAGCATTCAAGCTGCTGGGCCCTTATGACCTGACTGAACGTTACGTATTGATATTTACCGTCTATTTGAATGTTCAGTTTACCATTGTTTTACTGGAAGCATGCCGTTGTAAAATGAGGTGCATGGGTGGTGGCTAGTTTGTATTATAAAGCGGTCATGATGGCAAAAATAATGCGGCGTTTGAAAGGGTACCAGGGCAGCTTTTACAACAATATTGACAGCACCCTAGGCGAAACGTCTGGATTTCGAACTGTCCGGTGGTTATATAATGAACGACTAGTTACGAAGACGAGACTAAGCGACGACCACAGAACTTGATGTGCTGGCGAGGGTTATTGAGAAGGTAAATAAAGGGAGTATGGGCAGAGATACTGTAGGTGATTGCCCACATTGCCTTTTTTATTGTCCAATTACATCGGATCGGGGTTGTGGTGGAATCGGACTTTTTACCTCAGACCGATAGNAAAAATATTTTTAAAATGCAAAAATAAAATAAAAACAAAGAATTAAAAAAAAAAATTTCACGCCTTAAAAAGGAAAGGATCGAATCGTCCGGGGTTGAAACACCCTACTGTTTTAATATATATTAGACTTGTATATATTGTACTATTTTAAATTAATTATTAAAAATATATCATTATATTTTTAATTTTTAAGAGCTATTTATATAAATTAGACTATTTTATTTTATACATTGTACTATTTTTAATTTTTAAAAATAACATCTCATTCTATTTTTAATTTTTAAGACATATTAATATAAAACTATATTATTTGTTCAATCATACTATCATTTAAAAAAACCGTTAAAAATAACTATTTCCTACTGTTTTTATTTTTAAAGAGATAATATTAAACTCAAACAATTTATTTTAATTAAAAAAGAATTAAAAATGAATTTTTAAAAACCAAAACATTTTGCGCCTTAAAAAGAAAGGGGTCGAATCGTCCGGGGTCGAAACACCCTAGGGTCGAAACGTCCTGGGGTCGAACTGTCCGGGGTCGAATCGACCGGGGTCGAACCGACCGGGGTCGAAACGTCCTGGCGTCGAAACGTCCTGGCGTCGAACTGGCAGGGTCGAACCGTCCGGGGTCGAATCGTCCGGGGTCGAAGTGTCCGTAATTCAATTTCAACACATATGAAGTGAAATGAGACATTTCAGTGTCATCTAGATTTTCACCAAGAACATTTAATAAGTTTTATTTATGACAAAATAAGTTTTATTTTTTGGCTTTAATCAATATTAACCATTAATTAATAGTTAATTTTTCAACAGTTAGCGATTACATTCATATTTATCGTAAACAGTCCTAATACAAATGTATGTTTTCAAATCAAACTACTCACCAGTCATGAAAGTGTAGACTATTCCCAATATAAAAAGTTGCAAGTTGACAGATGAAGTAGATTTTATGTGAGGCATGTTTGTTTATTTTCTTCAAATTACTCTCTTTCTAACCCTATCCTCCCGAAACCAATATTTCAAGTGGCGCACGTTTGGTAAAATGACATGATTATTTTCTAGGAGTTTGTGAGTAAAACTGTCCACTTAGAGAATGTTTATAAACTTGGATTTCCTTTTGCTTGATATGTTCAACTTAGAGCTAACATATACTTTTATATTTATTAAAAATGGTTCATATTTGTACGTCAACATCAGTTTCTCCAATTGCAAGTTTCTAAGTCCAAACTGAAATCTTTTCTAAAAATATCAACCCAGGGAACACAACCCCCCCAAACGCCCCCCCCCCCTATTTTCACCCTAGACAAAACTTTTGACAGTTAGTGAATAGTCATAACAAGAACACAGAACAGCTAATGCTTCTGTCTGCTTACAACAACTAGAACACAGAACAGCTAATACTTCTGTCTGCTTACAACAACAAGAACACAGAACAGCTAATACTTCTGTCTGCTTACAACAAGAACACAGAACAGCTAATACTTCTGTCTGCTTACATCAAGAACACAGAACAGCTAATGCTTCTGTCTGCTTACAACAACAACAAACACAGAACAGCTAATACTTCTGTCTGCTTACAACAAGAACACAGAACAGCTAATGCTTCTGTCTGCTTACAACAACAACAAACACAGAACAACTAATACTTCTGTCTGCTCCTAACAAAAACACAGAACAACTAATACTTCTGTCTGCTCCTAACAAAAACACAGAACAACTATTGCTTCTGTCTGCTTACAACAACAAGAACACAGAACAACTAATGCTTCTGTCTGCTTACAACAAGAACACAGAACAACTAATACTTCTGTCTGCTTACAACAAGAACATAGAACAACTAATACTTCTGACTGCTCCTAACAAGAACACAGAACAACTAATACTTCTCTCTGCTTACAACAAGAACACAGAACAACTAATACTTCTGTCTGCTTACAACAAGAACACAGAACAACTAATACTTTTGTCTGTTCCTAACAAGAACACAGAACAAATAATTCTTCTGTCTGGTTACAACAAGAACACAGAACAGCTATTGCTTCTGTCTGCTTACAACGAGAAGAACACAGAACAACTAATACTTCTGTCGGCCAAGGACAACGATTAACTAGAAGAAACTTCTAAAAGGATCAGTTGGGGTGAAGTGACAATGAAAACATATTCGTCTTCTGTTTTCATACTTTCAGCTCCTGTTACCCTCCCAGAATGTCTTGTGACGACATCCAATTACCTTCATCACAGAAACCATCGCCAACCCGTTTCAATATTAACACAAGCTACAATGTACTTGATTGCAAGGCTGTAATATATAGAAAAAGATTTCTCCTTAACAATGCTCTAAGCTTTCCAAATACATAAAATTCCTGCACTCAAGATTTTGCTATTAAAACTGCTTGTAGTAGAAATTCTTTGAAAGTATTCTCTATGATCTTAACAGTTTACTTACAATAAATTATAGAAATATGACTGCGCTATAATTATGTTGAATATATAAAACAAATTACACTCATTTGAGCTTTCCAAACTTAAACATTATAAAATTATACTACTACTTGGAAATCTTTTTTCAGTATGCTAATAAAAAAGCTTTATTATATATTAACAGATATAGACGTATAATATTAAGAAGTCTTTTTATACACATGAGCCTAGCAGTTTAACATAATAATATATTTAATGTAAACATTACTCGATTTGCATCTGTTTTATCCAAATCCATTTTAGTGCACACATTTTTGAAAGCGCGTAATTTGTTTTGTTTTAAAAGTTGTTTATCTCTTCATATCTACAAACAAAATTTTCTGTTTAAAGTCGATAAATCTCAAAAGCCGTATTGCCCCTAGATTTAATATTTCAGACACATCTGTTGTTTTATTTAATAAATAATTTGTCTTTAATCTTGCTACTGTAGTTATTCTCTTTAAAAGAAAACACTATTTGTCAACATTATCTAGCTCTGGTACATGTACTGGTGCAATCAGACGACAGCTCTTGGGTGTAAAATATCATAACATTTGGCTGATGAAGAGAAGACTGATTCTTTTCCCACACGTCCGTCATGAATCGGATTTTGCCTTTGTTATTTATTCATCAATGTCCCTCTTAATCAATGTAACGAAGGGCCTTTTTTCAAAGACCCACCTGTTTGTAATGTCCATTAGTGTTAAGGGTACCATGGGCGATACAAGATGATTATATCAAAATGCAGGACCTTCTAGTTCTTGCCTAGCACAATGACCGACTAGTACAAAATGCCAAAATGATGAGTTGACAACAATTGTGTCTATTGCCTCATTGTTCCCCAACTTCTTGATACTGAAAGGCAGTGTCTCCAATTTGCCGCCCTTTTAGGGGACGTCCATAAATGACGTCACACTTGGAGGGGAGAGGTGTCACACATTTGAAGTAACATCAAAATGAGCAACTTTAAAGAAAAGTTCCACTTAAATATATGATTACCGACACTTTATTTAATGAAGTTTAACGTGGTTTCACGTGTGTTAGGATATTAAAGAGCAGCCTTACACTAAAAATATTTAAATGACAAACGAATTGATTGGAGACCTGCTCATTTTCAAATAGAAAATACGGCTCGTATGGGGGGGGCGACCTTCGTGATATCACATTGAGGAAGGGGTCTGTCAGTGACAGGAGTCCCCTGTAATCACATCTTAACGGACGCACATGTCTATCTTTCTTTCTTTTTTTAACTTCTCTTACTCACATCTCAGCTTGGGTCACGTGACCATCTGCTCTGCGGGTTAGGAATAAAATTATAATAGCAACAACTAACTGGTGATGTTTTATTTTTTATCGTTTTCATTTATTAAAAAAGACAAAAATAAATAATTATTAACAAAAAGCAAGACAAAATGCATGCTTCATAACAAAACACTAGACAAAATGTATACTTCATAACAAAAAACACGACACAATATGTAAACTTTATTACAAAACACTACAAAATGTCTAATTTATAACAAAACACTAGATAAAATGTATACTTTATTACAAAACACTACAAAATGTATAATTCATACAAAAACACTAGATAAAATTTATACTTTATTACAAAACACTACAAAATATATATTTTATAACAAAAGACTAGACAAAATGTGTACTTCATTTTAACACCTCAGGTCATTGTTTAAACTTGTGATCAAACATCTTCAACATGTTAATACATTTTCGTTGTTATATAACTCTAAAAATTAGAAAATTATGCAAAGCGTTTTATAAAACCAATAAATATATATTTAAATATATGAATTAGATTAAAACGGATCAAAATATCATTAGTATTTGCTTATGAACAAATTTATGCATGTTCATCGATGTATCCCCAGCACAATTGTTCAACTGTACCTATACATGTAATTATTCTATACGTTATGTTCAAATATGTAAGTAAAATTAAATAAAAATTTCAAGTAACTTTTGTAGAAATCAGGCACTTGTTATCTGAACTGAGACAACGATCTTCGCATAATATCATTTTTTTAAAATCCCGTATAATATTACATAAGAAAGGTGGGCATCTTCTAACAAGGCATGTCTTTAAAACTTCAACATTTCACAACTTTTTTCAACACTACACACGTGACTGTTACTTAAGGGAAGCTATACAAATGTCTTTTAAATGCATATCGGGTTGCAACTAACAATCTTAATTTGATTAATAGGGATGAATTAATCTAAATACAGTCTCATTTTTATCGAAAATTAACATTTTTCTCATAAATTGGGAACGTCACCCTAAGAAATTTATTTAGGCTCTTGTTAAAAAAAACATATTTAGGCTGGTGGTCTATTGCATGTTCACATTTCTTTATACAGTTCTCAGATGGTTGGTCTATTGCGTGTTGACATTTCATTTAACAGCTCTCAGATGGTTGGTCTGTTTGATGTTTGTTCACATTTCATTAAACAGCTCTGAGATAGTTTTTTCTGACAGTGGAATACTTCCAATACTTGTTTCCGACTCCTTTGCCTGTTTTGACTTTTTAGAACTGCCTTGAGATTCAAAAATCTGATCCCCGCTCAAGGATTCGTCTGTTATTCAATAAAACAAAAGTTTTATTTTTTTTAAATATACAAGTAACTACACGTTATAGATTTATACTCTAATTCTGATGATTTTTTGCTAGGAACAAACCTTTCTGAATTTAAAATGAATCAAACCAATAGAAGAACGCAAAAAAAATATTTCAAACACGAAATCCGACACTTGTATCTCATTAATATGCTTTAACTGCAAGAGAAATTGAATTAAAATGTACCAGGTAAAATTATGGACCCAATTATTTAATGTTATATTTACTTGCATGTTTCATGCCAGTTATGACATTTTGTGGTCTCTGTACCACCGCACAATTTAAATAGAACCTTAGTACCTAATTCACAAGTCACTGGTTCGAAAATTTACTAATATTGAATTAATTAAATATAAATAATTGTTAAAATTTACAACTAACCAAACCATGTGCATCATAAGATCCATGTATCTTCACCCGTGACTAGAATAATGTTATAAAACTTTTATTGTGACGGTTTTAACATAAGAGAAAAAAGAAAGATTAAACAGCAATGTTCGTGACTATGACTAAAAATCTAAAACCGAGCAGCTCAATAAACAGCGATGTTACCTTCCTCGTCGCCCTTATTATAGCAGTAGTATCCGAAGACTGCAGTAGCACAGAGGGCAATAAACACAACAATGATCAGCAAGGCAAGCCAATAACTAACTTTCCATTCTGAAACAGACAACAATAAATCCTAATTTGAATACTATCATTAAAATATGCTCCCATAGAACAATCGATGAATAGACATGAGTTCATGGGTTAAATATTGTCGGGAATTAGTGCGGGTGACCTTGAGATGGGTCTGGCTGGCGCCCCCTTGAGCAGCCCATGTCTGGCAAGTCTGGCGGGTTTGCCCAGGCGATGAGAGTGCAAATGTGACGGGCGAAAGCTGACCAGGTGTCATGTATGGCCAGGCAGAGAGACTCGGGTAGGAGATTAGTGACCAGTGATAGATAAAGTCACACCACCCCACACCCGTCTTATCTAGGGGAGGTACAAACATGATTGACAGTTGACCGTCGGACGGTGAGAGTGGAATGGGCCGAGCATGAGAGGTATAAGTGAGATGACGGACAGACGAAGTGACACACACGGTGGGACAGAAGATGAGTTAGGCACAAGGACGGTTATTGAGATAGACACAAGTGTTGGAGAGATGTGTAAAGTCGTGTATACGTTGGAATAATGAAGTATAGAAGAAGTGAATAAACATAATTATTTGTGCATTCTGTCCTGGACTTAAGTGATTGATTAATAATTAACCGAGTGAGTGAAGAAGTAGAAATAGAACATTAGAACACATCAGGAGCTTCACAATATATGCTCCCATAGAAAAATCAATGAATAAACATGAGTTCTTGGGTTAAGACTATGCACGCATAGAACAAGTCATGAATAGACATTGTTTAATTAGTTAAAACTTTTCTGAAAATTAACTTTCGCACGGTGATTTACAATGGTTAATATTTGATACTAATTTGATAACTTTGATAGCGTATAGCCTAAGCTAGCAACTGGACCCACAGCACTCTACATTAGTTATAGTAAAAAAAGATATTTAGGGCTGTGGAAATTAACGATAAATTTTTCGATTAATCGTTAATTTTTTTATCGATTGAATAACTATTAAAAATTATTCGATTAAAGATCGTTTAAATTTTTTAAAATACTTGTAATATATTTTAAAACTTATTTAAAAATAAATCATAAACAATATAATAGCCCATATCCCAGGATCTGTATTGCTGAGGAACTTAGTGCAAGAGTCAATAGCAGTTAAAGAGTTCAAAATATTATTTTCTATGTCTCTTAGACATGGGCAAATAACTCTATAAAAAGTAAATTATCAATTACCAGTTTTTATTACTTCCCTTGAGATGTTTGGCTTTAATCGAAATAAACGATTAAGTTATGAAATTAAATTTAAATTAATCACTTCCAGCCCTACACATAATATGATAATTTTCAGTTCATTCAACTAAATGATTAATAAACTAAATACAACGTATAATGACATCATGGTTCTTTTAAGCTATGTTAAAAATTTTTAGGAATTTCCGAAAGGTGTTTAATAAATTTTGAAGGTCAAGTTTTACGATATGTGAAGCCATGCAAAAGTTAATCAACAATCCCCAGTCAAAAGTTTATCAACAATCCCCAGTCAAAAGTTTATCAACAATCCCCAGTCAAAAGTTTATCTCAACAATCCCCAGTCAAAAGTTTATCAACAATCCCCAGTCAAAAGTTTATCAACAATCCCCAGTCAAAAGTTTATCAACAATCCCGAGTCAAAAGGTAATTGCTCATACATCATGTGTATGAACACAATATTTTCATCATTTTTCCTTTAAGATTTCTTTGGTCTTTTAGTGTGTTAATAAATAGGACGTATGTTGCTCTAGAAACGGAAATTGTATTTCCATAAGAATACTGCTCTAAAGCCAAGAAATTGTGTTTCCGTGTACATGTTCCTATGCAAACAAGAATTTGTGTTTCCATGTGAATATTGCTTTACAAAGAAGAAATAGTTTTTTCTATTTCTATCTAACGACACACCACTCTCAAACTCATCTTAGATATAATTCTTTTTTTTAAAAATAAAATTTAAAAAATTAGTGGAAATATTATTTGGCCGATTAAAAAAAATGTTTTAGACTTCGATATATCAGAACACTTGGATTCACATCTTTTGACATGTTGTCCACACATGACCTCCTACTCGCAACGGAAAGTGGTAACTTCTCTACATTAGTCTTCTTCGATCTTAGTGAAGCCTTTGACACTGTTCCTTATCAAGCACTACTCAAAAACCCTGCAAATACCTTTGTAATTTGCTCAGTTTTTGCTTGGTTTCAATCATACTTATCAAACAAATCACAGGTTGTATCAGTGGTTGGCTGTATCTCTAACAGAGCTGACATGGTTCATAGTGTACCACATGGCTCAGTTTTTTGTACGGTACTGTTGTACCGTGTACAAGGCCACAACCTCAACAGCTTGAAACGCATTCAGTTAAAAGCAAATCATTTGCAGATGATACTCGGCCGTACACTCACACTGATCTCACTGATATTGACAGAGGCGTCACTGAAGTTGGTGTCACACGGGGCGGTAGCTCATGGTGTCACATTATCACGACTTAGCGTGTAGACCTTACCCAAGTTTTTCAGTTCCAAATAACAGGAACATACAGAATTTTACATTTTGGTTTCACCCCTTGTGATGGTGTCCCTTGGTGCGTTCCCCCATAAAGTCTTCTAGTTTAACGTATTTCATTGTACTTTTTTTTGTTTTTCTAAGTGAGTTTTTTTTTAGTTTCTATTTTTTAACATAAAATCGAACACATTAATATTTTAGATTTTGGTGTCACTCGGGGTGGCCCACCCGCAATGCCACCCCATCCTTCCGTATCCCCCTAGTGATGTCACAGGCAACAAAAACTATAGTCTGTGCTCTTGTCCTAGCTCGCATTGGTTATTGCTATTCTCTTCTGTCAGGCTCGCCAAAGCAATGCATTGAAAAACTTCACAGAGTTCAAAATTCAGCTGCCAGACTAGTTCTTGAGGGAAAGAGACACAGCTACTCCGCTACTTTACTCTCTTCATTTCTAACTATACAAGCCTATATTGATTACAAACTGTTTGTTCTATAATGCTCCTTCGTTTCTGTCTCATACCCTCCAAGTCTAATTCAAATTCTCTCTGTCTACTCACTCACTTGTCAGCTAACGCCTTTCTGCAGTATTTCATGTGTTCCTAGGACGCGCACTAAAACATTTGGCAAAATGTCTTTCTTTGTTTTTGCCGCCAAACAAAGGAATTCACTATCATTACACATATGCAGTATTTCATCTATTAAGGCATTCAAGACTGCACTTAGGACATTTCACTTCACTCTTTACTTTAAAAAATAAATAAACAATATTTCTTCTACTGATAAAGGTATACTAAAGGTCTTTCTTTATGCAAGGTGCTGGGAGCCCAGTTCCTTACTGGGTAGAGCGCTATATACATTAACAATTTAAAATTATTATTCAAGTGTGAAAGCTTTAGCATGCGTGATAACTGTGTCTGCTAAGACTTAGCAAGCGTATGTCGTACCTTTATCTTCCAAGACTTAGCAGGCGTATGACCTACCTGTATCTGCCACAGGTTCTGCAGGACAAAAGGACTTGCGTGTAAACTGCATTGTGTGTGCCTCACTTGCTGTCGAGTGGACGCTGCAGTCATGTTCATAGTACGTAGCTGTGAAGGAATTACTTTTGCTGTCTGGTATTTTCTGAAAGTTATGACAACACATGTGTGTGTGTGAATAGCTGCATGAGGAAATGTTTTTTAAACGGGCTCCCGTGCGTTTGTGTTTGTATACCTGCATGAAACAATGTGTACAAATGGGCCTCATGCACGTGTGTTTGTGTGTGTAGCTACATGGCAAAATGTCTTCAAATTGCTTCCCCCCCCCCCATGGATGTGTGTGTGTAGAGCTACATGAGACAGTGTTTTCAAATGGCAATGCAAAGAAATTTAAACAATTAATCAATTAACAAAATCTAAATGTTTCACTCGTTCAGCAAGGACAGGAGTGCTTCTAAAGACCTCTTGTAACTGACCTTGACCTCGGCTGGTGCACTAATTTATTTCAAAGGGAAGTTATTGTATTGGAAACTGAGAAAGCGACATATGTTGAAAGCAGGGGCATCCAAACTTTTTGCATGGCGGGCAATTATTCCTTGATGTATTCTTTAAACTTTAAAGAATACGAAAAGGTTAGTTTATAGTTTAATTTTTAAATATACAATCAGGCTTGGTAGCATGACTTGAAACTGTTTGTGCTTTTTTTCTATCGCATACAGGTCATTAAGAAAGATATACTTTACTCTGAATGACTCAATAATTATGGTATTTTTTGCCAACTTTGATTGTTTCCCTTATCAGAACCCCCCCCCCCCCCCCGCTATCTACGACATTACTTACTGACTTTGTCTAAAACTAGAGACTCACAATGCACATGACTTTGTCTAAATCTAGAGACTCACAATGCACATGACTTTGTCTAAGTCTAGAGACTCACAATGCACATAACTTTGTCTAAATCTAGAGACTCACAATGCACATGACTTTGTCTAAATCTAGAGACGACATTACTTACTGACTTTGTCTAAAACTAGAGACTCACAATGCACATGACTTTGTCTAAATCTAGAGAGTCACAATGCACATGACTTTGTCTAAATCTAGAGACTCACAATGCACATGACTTTGTCTAAATTTAGAGACTCACAATCAGTTACGTCACTAAGGGGTGCAATGGGGGCGGGCCGCCCCGGGTGACACCATCAGGGGGGTGACACCAGACTTTAAAACTCTATATATTCCCGTTATTTGGCATAACTCGAAGGAGTTCTATGGGTTAAATCGTGAGGGGGTGACACCATGAGCTACCGCTTCGGGTGACACAAACCCTAGTGACGCCTCTGCTCACAATGCACATGACTTTGTTTAAGTCTAGATAATCACAATGCACATTACTGTCTAAGTCTAGAGACTCACAATTCACATGACTTTGTCTTGGTCTAGAGACTCATAATGCATATGACTTTGTCTAAGTCTAGAGACTGACCATGCACATGTCTTTGTCTAAGTCTAGAGACTCACAGTGCACATGACTTAATCTAAATCGAGAGACTCACAGTGCACATAACTTTGTCTAAATCTAGAGACTCACAATGCACATTACTGTCTAAGTCTAGAGACTCACAATTCACATGACTTTGTCTAAGTCTAGAGACTTACAGTGCACATAACTTTGTCTAAATCTAGAGACTCACAATGCACATGACTTTGTCTAAGTCTAGAGACTCACAATGCACATGACTGTGTCTAAGTCTAGAGACTCACAATGCACATGACTGTCTGGGTCTAGAGAATCACAGTGCACATGACTGTGTCTAAGTCTAGAGACTCACAATGCACATGACTGTGTCTAAGTCTAGAGACTAACAATGCACATGACTTTGTCTAAATCTAGAGACTCACAATGCAAATGATTGTCTAGGTCTAGAGACTCTTAATGCACATGGCTGTCTAGGTCTAGAGACTCACAATGCACATGACTTTGTCTAAATCTAGAGACTCACAATGCACATGACTGTCTAGGTCTAGAGACTCACAATGCACATGATTGTCTAAGTCTAGAGACTCACAATGCACATGACTGTGTCTAAGTCTAGAGAATCACAATGCACATGACTGTCTAGGTCTAGAGACTCACAATGCACATGACTGTCTAGGTCTAGAGTCTCACAATGCACATGACTGTGTCTAAGTCTAGAGAATCACAGTGCACATGACTGTGTCTAAGTCTAGAGACTCACAATGCACATCACATGACTGTGTCTAAGTCTAGAGAATCACAGTGCACATGACTGTGTCTAAGTCTAGAGACTCACAATGCACATGACTGTGTCTAAATCTAGAGACTCACAATGCACATGACTTGGTGTAAATCTAGAGACTCACAATGCACATGACTTTGTCTTGGTCTAGAGACTCACAATACACATGACTGTCTGGGTCTAGAGACTCACAATGCACATGACTTGGTCTAAATCTAGAGACTCACAATGCACATGACTGTCTAGGTCTAGAGACTCACAATGCACATGACTGTGTCTAAGTCTAGAGAATCACAGTGCACATGACTGTGTCTAAGTCTAGAGACTCACAATGCACATGACTGTGTCTAAGTCTAGAGAATCACAGTGCACATGACTGTGTCTAAATCTAGAGACTCACAATGCACATGACTTTGTCTTGGTCTAGAGACTCACAATGCACATGACTGTCTGGGTCTAGAGACTCACAATGCACATGACTTGGTCTAAATCTAGAGACTCACAATGCACATGACTTTGTCTGAATCTAGAGACTCACAATGCACATGACTTTGTCTTGGTCTAGAGACTCACAATGCACATGACTGTGTCTAAGTCTAGAGACTCACAATGCACATGACTGTGTCTAAGTCTAGAGACTCACAATGCACATGACTTTGTCTAAGTCTAGAGACTCACAATGCACATGACTTTGTCTAAGTCTAGAGACTCACAATGCACATGACTTTGTCTAGGTCTGTCGCATTCATGTAAATGTTGATGAGGACCGCGTTTCCGACCCTGATGTGTCCCATGCAGGTCAGTACACCATCAGCTGGAAAGAGATGTACTCAAGTGAGAAACAGGGAAATACTTGGAAAATGATAGTTATCCTATGGTGTTCCCTGTGCCCAAAGCTTTGAAAAGTTTTTTTTTCGATATACTGCAGAATTATGGTGTCTGAGCATGAAAAGTATATAGTTTTATAAAGTTATAGTAATCATGTTTAAGTAAAAGCTTTAAAACAACAGTAATAGTGATGCTGCAAATGCATCTTTGGTGTCAGTGGATGGGGTCTTTCAAACAAATGGACAGGGAACGTAGTTAGTAACACTGTTATTTGATAAAGTGTCAGTATCTAAGATTCAACAGGGCGTGCATCTAACTTCTAGCGTTTCTCGGAAATGATCACTTGATAACAGAAGCTATATGTATGTATTAGGGATTGGAGTTTAAAAAGAAACGATTAATTAATCGATTAATTATTAAAACTTTAATCGATTAAAATTAATTTGATAGATTAAAATTCGATTAAAATTTAATGAATATTTTTATTTTTCTTCCAATTTATTAGTAATTAATATTATCATTTATTTAGACGTACATACGTAAACAAAAAGGTTTTCCTTCCCTATTTCTTGCATATCCGAACGAATTTGATGTGTTGCGTAATAAAAAGTTTGGGAACCTTAGAATTATCACGATTTAAATCATTTTTCGAGATATTGAATCGCTACTAAAATGTGTGTATATATATATACACATTAAATATCATTTTCTCGATTAATCGGTAAATTTTTTATCGATTAAAATTATTTTATCGATAAAATAGCGATTAAAATTTAAGAAAATGTTATATACAATTTTTTCAATTTATTAATAATTATTAATTTTAAATAATTAATATTATATTATTTTAAAATGTATAAACTACTCCATTAATAAAGATTTGTAAAGTGTTAACTTTTTTTTTAAAAAAAGCTGATTTTATAAGGAAAATGATATTGGAAAATTAAACATTGTTTTTATCTTAATTAACAATAACACAATTTTAATTAATTGTCATTATATTGAACTACTTATATTTAAATAGATTTATATTTCCTAAAACATATTACATTAAAAAAATTAAATGCTTAAGTTATGGGCACAAAATGTAAGGGAAAACAGCATAGTGAAAAAAGTGAATATGAGTTCTTAGACAAAAATTCAAAACCTTTGACCCACTTGGGATAAAAAGAAAATCTTTATGTATTTTTTCATCATAAAAAAATTTCTATACAGCTGTATTACTTTTGTATTTTAAAAATGTATTTGAAATTTCCATACAAATGTCTGAACATTTCAAGCGCTAATGAAATTTTAAGTTTAATGACGTCATTCATCTTATTTTAGCTGTAATCAAAATTATCAATTAATTATTCGGAAAATGTTCAAAAGTTAACCAAAAGTTCTGAAATACTTAAGGATATAATGACATTTGAGGCTTAAAGGTGTCATTAGGGGATGCGTGAGGTGCGCAGCCCACCGGGTGTTACCAACACAAGGGATGACATTCAGATGTGAAACTCTATACTTTCCCTATATACGCACTGTCACACTTAGACCTGGTCGATTGAAGGTTGCAGGGGGGGGGGACAACATGGGCTACCGAACTTGGTGAACTACACAAAGTGACGGCAATGTTAAGGGTTGTTACATGAAAATAAAAATTTGAAAGCTTACAATTTTTAACGATTTCTTATTCTAGAAATAAAATATTTCCCGCAGTCGAATATTGCATTATGGTAAGTACTTTGTGCCTTATTGTAAGTACTTTGTGCCTTGTGGTAAGTACTTTGTGCCTTGTGGTAAGTACTTTGGGCCTTGTGGTAAGTACTTTGTGTCTTGTGGTAAGTACTTTGTGTCTTGTGGTAAGTACTTTGTGCCTTGTGGCCAGTAATTTGTGCCTTGTGGTAAGTACTTTGTGCCTTGTGGCAAGTAATTTGTGCCTTGTGGTAAGTACTTTGTGCCTTGTGGCAAGTAATTTGTGCCTTGTGGTAAGTAATTTGTGCCTTGTGGCAAGTAATTTGTGCCTTGGGGGAAGTCATTTCAGCAGTTACCAGTTGACAGTACTTACAAGAATACAAGAAACTGATGTTGCAAAGCTTGTAGTCGGCGAAGCCCGTCTTCTCGTTGAGACAGAAGTTGAGACTGGACGAGTTGCACATGTCGTAGGAGAACTTGGCCAGGATGTGAGATGGACACCGGATACCTATGTCCTTCAGCTCGGCGCCTGGTGGGTAAACAAAAGCCACGAAATACGTCACATGGCTAGAAACCCTTACAAACCTGATTGGTAAATACACGCTCTAACCGCAGCAAAAATGTCTTTTAGGTAGAAAAATTACAAACCAGGAGCCTTGAAAACCGTGGGGTTTTTGTTGTTGTTGCTGTTTTTGTTTTATTTTGCTTTGTATTTTTTTAAAAATAGGCCATTAACACATAAGCACCGATGTATATCATATCGAAAAAGACTGAAGCAGAAAAAGGTAATCATACACAATTTTTTTTTCCATTGACCTTATCATATCATGAAGAAAACCATTTAAAGAAATATCTGTAGTTTAGAGTTGGTAAAGTGTCAAAGATACTAATAAAAATATCTGGATATAATACGAGCATTTTTCTCAACAGATCTTTGTTATTTTACGTTAATTTTTGGGGCTGCGGAAATTAACGATTAATTTCTCGATTAATTGGTAAAATATATCGATTAAAATTATTTAATCGATTAAATAGCGATTGGATGTGGGTAGTTGCCTTTCTGCTTCTTGTTTATCTATTAATAAATAATTATTAATAACTAATAATATAGTTTGCTTTTTACGGATAAATGTTGCGTACTGGGTTCTGGATACAATCTTAATAAAGACAGACTCTTGTCGAATAGAAGGTGTTCTTTATTGAACTAGAAATATACGTGTACATCCTTCATACAGCCATCGAGACATCACAGCAGAGGCATCCAGGATCACAGTCTTCACAGTTTTCGAGACATCACAGCATAGCCATACAGGCTCACAGTCTTTACAGTGTTCGAGACATCACAGCATAGGCATACAGGCCCACAGCCTTTACAGTGCTCGAGCAATCTCGATAACACAATCTGTCAACAACACAGCCCTGGCCGAACGTCCACACACTGACTTTACAAGTCTCTCCTCTCTCTTTTCTCCACTCGTCTCTCTCACACTACCCAGACCCACACTATATATAGCCCTTGCGCGCACTCTCAAGTCATTGCCTGACATTCAAAAGTCCGTCAACTGAATAAAGTTCATAACATTCTCACCACAACTCACAACACTCATTGACAGTGATTCTCATACCTTGAC
>MUZC01004443.1:0-44081 GCA_002072015.1 Radix auricularia | reverse complement strand
ATTACCAATCAGGCAAAACAAAAAATGCTAGTACTTGTCCACCTCATGGGACCTTTTAACGAGCAACCAATGCTCTAATAATTTCTTTACCGGGACCTGTGATATTGGGATCTCTTATCCCACTATAGCCACAGTCCTATTGGGATATAAATACAGCCCGCCATTCCTGCCACCAGGAACTTGGTTAATTGTATTACCAAAAACTACCCAACACTCTTGTTGTACAGGACGTAGTAAATTATATCTCAGTACAGCTTATCTCCCCTGCCATACAGGTCTGGCTAAATACTAGTTCATGATCCTCATCATTGGCATAACTCACATTTTCATTGTGTAAGTAATCAAAATCATAACATATATACAACATGAATATTCAAGATTACTATATTAACAGGTTACACAGGTTGCTTTAACTGACTCTACTGGTTCCTCATATAAATTCTTACGATATTTACTCCAGGATTGCCTCCAGCATAAGGTAATCTTACAGGGATAACCACTTATCCAAACTGTAATATTTCAGCATGATTGTATTTAACCCATTACAATCACTTATATCGCAATCATGTGTATCTATCAATACATACGGCCTATGGAGATAACAACTTATCTGTCCATACCCATAATTATCTTTATAACATAACCATCATCATATCCTCATAATGATCAGCAAAAAGAATAACATCTTCATACACAATATTTTAACCACATAAAAAAATATGAGGTCTCTATGTTTGAATCTTTATCTGACACATTCAACTCAATGGCCATGAATATTATGAAACACTCATTAACACATGACCTTTAGTGAGACCCCGTCACATTGTCCTCAAAATAATTTTTCAACCAATGCAAAAACATAATCATAATCAAATCCTCTTTAGTTATACTTAGTCATCAACTTGTTAACAAACCCGGCAACAAAAAAATCCTAGTCATTGTACTTGGTGGTATATTTCGTTTATCTTCTACGACTACCAGTACACGCCCCTGGTTACCGTCATCCTGACTGCTCGTTTCCCACGTGAGCCTAGGCGGAACTTTTAACATGGCACATACCCCCCAACTCGTGTCAAGGGAATCTTCGCTACCGTACATGTTCGTGGCGACCCACTCGTATTCACGCCCGCTTATCAATATTTTTAGAATGACCCCCACCATCAACCAAATTCTTAGCCACAACGGCCAAGCACCCCGGTCATCTGATTCACAGTCTCTGTAATTGGCTCTAATTCTACACGGGTTGTGACGCCTATTTGAGTTACTATCGGTCACGGTCTGGTTATTTCTGGTCTGACCTGTCCCCACATAGTCACTCTCCCTGTCTTCTTGGTCACGAGAAAGGTTTGTCCCTCTGTCATAAATATTGCCCGTTTCTAACAACTCAACCCCAACTTCCCCTGAGCACCTGTCGTAATTTTGCGTTAACCCACAGCAGCGGTTCTCATTACTTTTCACATTTTCATAATTGTGGATGCCTTTTTCCACCCTTCCTGCAACACACTTTGCAGTTTTTCCCTCATTACATTCATCCATTATGACTATAGTAACTTTCTCCTCTTGTGTATTTCTGCTCTGTTCTGTCTTTTCAACTATTCTAACTAACTTTTCTACAGTTGACCTCTGATTCTGTCCATGGTCAACTTGTTTACTTTCAATTGCTCCCTCTTTCTCTATTAGGGCTTCTTTTAATATCACAATTTCATCCTCTTTCACTATCAATTTCATACTTAAATCATAGTTTATTTCTTCTTTTTCCTTAACGATCCTCCACATTTCAATAATGTCCTCTTCTTTCTGAGCCAATAATTCGTCCATATATCTTTTCTCTCTCTCCTTTTCTGCTAGTTCAATTTGTAATCTCTCTAATAATTCCTCTCTCTCTACTTCAGACTTCTTTATCTCTTCTGTGTCCTGCATTATACTAGTTAGATTTCTCTCAATTTCTATGTTCCAATTTTCGTAATCTTTTATCATTAACTTTAGATTTGTGTCATAATTTTCTCCTATTTCTATCACCCTTCTTAACTTTTCAGCATCGTCTCCTTCACTGAGTGTAGCGTTACATGTAACTACCGTCTCTTCTCTAAGAGCTAGTTCTACACTATCTGTATTTTCTAATATGCTATCGTTTAGTTCTCTCTGTATTTTTTCTACAAACTCATCCTTTTCAACTAAGTTAATCTTCACTTGGGCAATTTTCATTTTTAAAGTCTTTAACTCCATTTCATCTTTATCAAGTTCTGTATTTTGTACTTTGCATTCTTTTGCTAAGGCCGTTAATTTACTTTGAGCGCAGCACCATATTGCCTCTAGCTCACTCAGTGTATCTTTAGGTTTCTCTATTGCACTTTCAATAATTTCTTCTCTTTGTTCCGCTTTCCTAGACTCTATTTTTATTTCTCTACTTTCCCTATATTTTTTTCCTGCAGCGTCTATTTCCAGCAATTTTAATTTATGTTCCCTCTCTTTCTCTATTCTCCACATTTCAAATTCATGCTTTCTAATGTCCTCCCCTTCCTGTCTTTCCTTTTCGTCTTCCATCTGTCTATTCCACTCCTCTAACACGAACGCATTTAGTTTTTCTCCTTCTAAACCTAAGTGTTTTACCCCCATCTCTCTAAACTCCGCCATTGTAATCCTATCTTCCATTTCTACTTCCTAATATTGTACGAGGACAAAGGGGTTCGAGGAGAGAAAAAAAAAATCTAACATCAATTTCCTAATACACAATACTCTGAAGTTTAACAATCATAAAAAAAATAATTATTTGTACTTGCCTTGATTGCCAGAACCAGAGAACACACTTTCACAAAAAAACAATCACTACACATTAGTCTATGTAATAAACTAAATTGTTATTGTTCACCGACGACACCGTTGACACTGGGCAGCAACGAGGAGGGGATGTCTCTCTCAATGACGGGACGGTCATCGACGACACACTGGCAGGAACAAGGAGGGGATGTCTCTCTCAATGACGGGACGGTCATCGACGACACCTGGCAGCAACCAGGAGGGGATGTCTCTCTCAATGACGGGACGGTCATCGACGACACACTGGCAGGAACAAGGAGGGGATGTCTCTCAATGACGGGACGGTCATCGACGACACCTGGCAGCAACCAGGAGGGGATGTCTCCCTCAAGGACAGGACAGTCCCCGACAACACACAGGCCAGCAACGAGGAGGCAGATGTCTCCCTCGCAGACTTTACAGATACTTCGATGTTCGACAAGAGTTTCCAGAGGTCCACTGACGAAGCCCCCACTGTTGCATACTGGGTTCTGGATACAATCTTAATAAAGACAGACTCTTGTCGAATAGAAGGTGTTCTTTATTGAACTAGAAATATACGTGTACATCCTTCATACAGCCATCGAGACATCACAGCATAGGCATCCAGGATCACAGTCTTCACAGTGTTCGAGACATCACAGCATAGCCATACAGGCTCACAGTCTTTACAGTGTTCGAGACATCACAGCATAGGCATACAGGCCCACAGCCTTTACAGTGCTCGAGCAATCTCGATAACACAATCTGTCAACAACACAGCCCTGGCCGAACGTCCACACACTGACTTTACAAGTCTCTCCTCTCTCTTTTCTCCACTCGTCTCTCTCACACTACCCAGACCCACACTATATATAGCCCTTGCGCGCACTCTCAAGTCATTGCCTGACATTCAAAAGTCCGTCAACTGAATAAAGTTCATAACATTCTCACCACAACTCACAACACTCATTGACAGTGATTCTCATACCTTGACAATAAACTTCTCAATTTTTAAGGAACATTTTTTTTTAAAGTGTAAACTTTAAAATAAGCTGTTTTTTACTAGGAAAATAATATAAAAAATATAAAAAAATTGTTTTTACTTAATTAAAAATAACAAAATTTAAATTCATTGACATTATATTGAACTACTTAAAAAGTGTCAATTGACTGTTGTTGTTACTTCCCTTGAAATTTTCATATTAATGACTTCAAACGTATTATATTAATCGATAACAGTCCTACTTAATTTTAATCATCTTAATGGATAAAAGTAACATTAAGGCAACATATTTACGATTTTGATTCTTAACTTTAGGAAACGCTCGAACACCTCTACTTTTTATGAATCTTTCGCATAACTAGTAACATTAACTATTAATATTAACTAGTAACATTAACTAATAATATTAACTAGTAACATTGCTGTAAAATTGTAGTACACATTGCCTAATGAATGATGCATATTGCGTAATAAAGAAAAATGTTTTCCGGTCTCAGAAATGATCCACCCTACATGGACGTGTTACCGTATTTGTAAAAATTTGAGAACCCATCCACTTGTTTTTTCTTTGACGAACAGACCCGGTTTAGAGACAGTGATTCTTTCTCGGTCATGGCGACCCCCCTGGACGGCTCCTCTTTGTTCTCGGCGTCTAATTTATCTGAAATGGTGACCACGGGCAAACAGCTTGTGATTAATGTTAAAATATTCTAAGTTTTAAGTTTCCATTAAAGTTTAAGTGAATATTACTTGCCGATCTGATAATGTGTTAGTAGGTCTCTGTATAGATGGACGGTAATGTAAAATAGTAGTAATCAAAATGAGGGGTGAGACTGCAATGAGGCTTATAAAAAAAAAAGTAAATGGGAAAAGACGTAAACAGGGTAAGGGTTAGCCTGACAGGACGTAACAAAACAGCGAACGTTTCGGCAAAGAGCCATTTACTGATGTGATTAGTACAGCGGAATAATCCACATTAGATGTGTCATTAGCATTAAATCTACAGTGGCAGCGAAATTTAGTCTCATATTTATATGTTTTGCTAACGATTCTTATTATAACTAGAAAATGTGCTGTGAAACATTCTATTTATCGATGAGATATCAGTAAAACTTCAATGTTTTTATTTTGTTTTGAAATACTAGCACTAAAATGTGTATATCATATTCGATTAGGGAAGTGCCTCTCAATTATTTTCTCTCAAGCCCCCCCCACCCCCCCAGGAAGAAGAAAACATTTCGCGTATCATTTGTCTATAAAAGTGTTATAAGTGCACCTCTGCTGAGGTAAAAAGAAGCCTCGCGCACCCCGGGAGGGGGGCGCCCCACTATTTGAGAACAATTGATTAAGGGGAGCTGAAGTTATGCAAGGATTTTATCACAAGGGAACAGAAAAGATGTCTTCATGTAATTGTTGTTAGGTTTACTTGATTGTTCAAAGAGCATGTAATTGGTGTTAGGTTTACTTGATTGTTAAGAGAGCATGTAATTGTTGTTAGGTTTACTTGATTGTTAAAAGAGCATGTAATTGTTGTTAGGTTTATCCGATTGTTCAAAGAGCATGTAATTGGTGATAGGTTTACTTGATTGTTCAAAGAGCATGTAATTGATGTTAGGTTTACTTGATTGTTCAAAGAGCATGTAATTGTTGTTAGGTTTATCCGATTGTTCAAAGAGCATGTAATTGGTGATAGGTTTACCTGATTGTTCAAAGAGCATGTAATTGTTGTTGGTAATTTTCTTAATCTCCCAACAGATGAAGATCCTATTGTAGTTGTTGAATGTGTTGTTGAACTCACTTATTCTGTAAGCAAAGAGAAATAATGTTAATATCAGAGATTGCATTTAACACAGATCATTCAAATCTCAAGCACTGAGTTATGACAATATCATTCATCTCTCAGAGACTGAGTTTAACAAAGATCATTCACACTGAATAGATTGAGTTATAACATCATCATTCATAGCACATAGACTGAGTTATGACAAGATCATTCAACTCTCAGAGACTGAGTTATTAAAAGATCATTCACATCTCATAGACTGAATAAAATAAATAGGCGGGAAAAACAAAGCTACAAGCGTTGATGGACAGTGTGATAGATCATTGTGTGTGACAGATCATATTGTGTGACAGATCATTGTGTGACAGATCATTGTGTGTGACAGATTATTGTGTGTGACTGATCATTGTGTGTGACAGATCATTGTGGTTGACAGATCATTGTGTTGAAGATCATTGTGTGTGACAGATCATTGTGTGTGACAGATCATTGTGTGACAGTTAATTGTGTGTGACAGGTCATTGTGTGTGACAGATCATTGTGTGTGACAGATCATTGTGTGTGACAGATCATTGTGTGTGACAGATCATATTGTGTGACAGAACATTGTGTGTGACAGATCATTGTGTGTGACAGATCATTGTGTGTGACTGATCATTGTGTGTGACAGATCATTGTTTGACATATCATTGTTTGGCAGATCATTGTGTGACAGATCACTGTGTTTGACATATCATTGTGTGACAGATCATTGTGTGTGACAGATCATTGTATGTACAAGGTCAAATCAGAGAATGATGCAGTATGAGCGTGGCATGTCATTGTATATTACAAGCGATTGTATGTCATAGGTCAGTGTACGTGACATCTTAAATATATGACAGTTATACATATGTAACTTGTGACCTTCGGCTTTTTTTTCGTCTTCTAAGAAATTAGGCAGCCATTTCTTTAGTAAGCTGAAGACGTTAAAAATTAAACAAACTATACAAATCCTTTTATCAATGACCTCGTCAAAGAGAAGTTGTCCCTGACCTTAGGTTGGCTACGCACATAACTAAGTCGTTGCTACTCACATAATAAAAGTTTTCTAATCACATAACAAACTTGTGGCTACTCACATAACAAATGTAAGGCTACTTATATAACAAAACGTGTTACTACTCACATAAAAAACTTGTGGCTACTCACATAATAAACATGTGGCTACTCACATAACAAATTTGTGGATACTCTTTTAACAAATGTGTGGCTACTCACATAACAAGGTGGTGGCTACTCACATACTAAACATGTGGCTACTCACATAACAAACTTGTGGCTACTCACATAATAAACGTGGGGCTACTCACATAACAAAGTCGTGGCTACTGACATTACAAACTTGTTGCTACTCACATTAAAATTTTGTGGCTACTCACATTACTAACTTGTGGCTACTCATACAACAAAATTGTGTGGCTACTCACATAACAAACGTGTGGCTACTCACATAACAAATGTGTTGCTGCTCGTCTTTAAGTAACATTCAAAGTGTTCCACCGTAACGTTCTTGTATATAATCCTTAATCCCTTGACCTCGGTCGTACTGAACACAATGACCTGCTGGTCGTAGCTGCGGATCCACTTTCCCCTGAGATCAACCGGGAACTTGCAGAAACTCTCGACTCCTTGGGACGATACTACGTGACGTAGGCAAGATAATTTTCAAACACGTTTGATACGAGCGTAGTTCTTGTAACTTTAATACGGACAGTTGCTAACTCTTGAAACTATGATAGGAGACGATTGTTAATTCTTGTAAATATGATCCGGGACTTTTATTAATTCGTGTAACTATGATCCGGGACTTTTGTTAATTCTTGTAACTATGATACGCGACTTTGTCCCAATTTGACGAATGGTAAATGAGATAGGAAAATACATATAAATACAATTTACATTTCTGCTTCCGTGTCAATGGTCACCGAAACCCTATGAATAAAACCTAAGAAATAATACATCAAGAATTTTTTAAGATGCTTAGTTAAGCCCCTAGTTAAGTTAGTCTAATTAAATCAGGCTAGTAAACATGTATAGTTATATAGAAAGGTAAGGTAAATCTATTTAAATCAGTGTGGTTAGCAAGTCTTTTTAAGTAAGTATAGTTTACAAGTCTATCTAAGTATTTCTGTTTGAAATAGTCTAGTTACCAAGCTTTATTGAGTTAGTTTAGTTGGCAAGTCTAGTTCGGTAAGTCTATTTGGCAAGTCTGATTGGTAAGTCTAGTTGGGAAGTCTGGTTGGTAAGTCTATTTGGCAAGTCTGGTTGGTAAGTCTAGTTTGCAAGTCTAGTTCGGTAAGTCTAGTTGGCAAGTCTAGACCTGTAAATCTAGTTGGCAAGTCTAGTTCGGTAAGTCTAGTTTGCAAGTCTAGTTCGGTAAGTCTAGTTGGCAAGTCTAGTTCTGTAAGTCTAGTTGGCAAGTCTAGTTCTGTAAGTCTAGTTGGCAAGCTTCGTTGGAAAGTCTAGTTGGCAAGTCTAGTTCGGTAAGTCTAGTTTGCAAGTCTAGTTCGGTAAGTCTAGTTGGCAAGTCTAGTTCTGTAAGTCTAGTTGGCAAGCTTCGTTGGTAAGTCTAGTTGGCAAGCTTCGTTGGTAAGTCTAGTTGGCAAGCTTCGTTGGTAAGTCTAGTTGGCAAGTCTAGTTCGGTAAGTCTAGTTGGCAAGTCTAGTTCGGTAAGTCTAGTTGGCAAGCTTCGTTGGTAAGTCTAGTTTGCAAGTCTAGTTTGAATGTCTAGTTTGGTTAGTCTAGTTGACATGTCTGTTGGGTTAGTCTAGTTGGCAAGTCTGTTGGGTTAGTCTAGTTCGGTAAGTCTTGTCTCATACTTACAACTTGTCATCATCAAAACGAAACTGACACTGTGAACAAATCGATACAAGCATGTTCCCCAATTTTCCTGTAGCATAATAACAAGTTTGGGACATTTAATTTTATCAGGTGTGTGTCTTGACCGCCATTCACCAATGACCTGTCTGTGGAGAAGAGTTTACCGGGAAATGAAGTCTTCTGATAGTAAAAAATATTTTTTTCTTCCTGAAATTGTTTATGGTTTTTATTGTAGCTTAAATCTTTCCTTAACTCAAAACATGCTCTGTTAGAATAAACAGAGATTTGTACAATACAAATAGGTTACGGTCAGTTTTAATAGTCCGTAAGGTTAATGGTAGTTTGTGTTGATGCTCACAGTGATAGTGTTAACAGCCAAGAGCCTTCGCGAGAAAAGGTGTTCCCTATGTACCGACTCGTGGACCGATCATGTAGGAATAATGGGGATCGCCTAAGGTAGAAATGGTGTGTGTGTGGGGGGGGGGGGGGGGTGCAGGAAGTTCGATATCAAGAGCTTAAGCTCAAAAACTTTATAGTTTGGTTTTTTTTTTGATTTGTTAGTTAGCAGCCTGCATTGTTTTAATATGTTTTTGCGGTTAATGATATTACTATATCTTATTTTATTAAAATAGTCCGATTTGATTACATTAACTTTTGGGGTAATAGTAAGAAATTTATTGAAGACTTTTCTTTTTTTTTATATAAATAACTTTCGAGATAAAATGTGTTATATTGAATAGATTCTACAAGTCAACCACCCCACCCCCAAATGAAAGTGTCTTTTGTTGGTAACAATAAATTGATGGCCCCACTAAACTGTGCGCTACATACGGCGTTCGATGACCGAATGTATTCTGTATTTTCTTTATAATATTTTTTAGTCTACTTCCTGTTTCATAGTCGAAGTTCTCAATAATTAAAACATTGTACTTGTCAACTATCAGCTGTATAGTTTCTTTCAAGAATACATCTCCTCAACTTGTTGTGCTTACAGGTCCTCAAGTTATATCAATTTTAAATATTTAAGATATAACACCTCCCAGTTACTATAAAATTGACATTTCAGACAAAATAATTTTTTGTTTACCTTCTAACATCCATTTTGATTTTAAAATCTCTCAGTTATTTAGCCGGGGGGGTTATTTTACATAATACAGAACTGTCAACTTTGGAACATCAGTAGACTAAAATATAATAAATAAAATACAGAATACTTCCGGACGTCGAATGTCGTATTTACCAAAAGTGCTTTACATGTCGATCATCAAAGGTATTAATGTGCTGATAATAAAACAAGATAATACCGTAAAGATGTTTGTAGCGACACTTTTTCACTGATAGCATAAATTGAAACAGCAAAATATGTTTTTAGCCACTACTAGAATCATTAAAATTAAAATGTATATTGGGCGTAGTTGTCTAATCCCAAGTGGGTAAACTATGACCAAAACAAGGTTATAGTCATCCGTAATTAACCATTTTTTTTTTTTAGGTATCAAGTCTAACTGAAATCTTATTACACAAAAATGAACCACCTTCTTTTTCTAAATCCATATCATTTGAAATACAATACGCCAGAGACAAAACACCAGCATATTTTTTATTGTTGTTTTTTTTCTCGCGTTCAAAAGCGGTGCTTTTTGTGTTAGAAAAAAAGCTTTTTTCCCTTTTTTATTTTTTACTGTCCTCATCTTGTTATGGTGCGGGTCTGGGAGACCAAGAGGAAGATATTAGGATCATTCAGGTATTCATTAAACGGATGACGTGTCAGTCGTAGGTGCTCTTACAGATGTTGGTGAAGGTCTAATTTTCTTCTGTGTGCTGTTTGTTTTAGGGGTGTACAATTACTGTCTATTAGTTTGTGTATTCTTACTGCTTATTATGTTATTAACTGTATTGTTACGGACTATTAGCTTATTAAGTGTATTATCACTGTGTATTAGTTTGAGTGTATTTTTACAGTCTATTAGTTTGAGTCTATTGTTACTGTCTATTAGTTTAAGTGTATTGTTAATGCTATTAGTTTTTGTGTATTGTTACTGTCTATTAGTTTAAGTGTATTGTTACTGTCTATTAATTTAAGTGTATTGTAACTGTCTATTTGTTTGAGTATGTATATTATTGTCTCTTAGTTTAAGTGTCTTATTACTGTCTATTAGTTTATTAAGTTTATTATTACTGTCTATTAGTTTATTAAGTTTATTATTACTGTCTATTAGTTTATTAAGTTTACTAGATTGTGCCAGGCGCCGTGGCGCCTGCGGCGCCCCCGTTTTTTGGGCGCCTACGGCGCCAACCTTTTTTTTAAAGACCAACTAACTTGTCCTTTTTTGATAAATACGAATTATTAAACTTTATGAAATGTACGCAAAGTATTTATTTAATAATAATAATCGGGGTTGTATTTTGCGTACCGATGCACACCAAACAATGACGTCATCATATTAAATATTTTTACAGCGCTCATCAAAACACGATTTTTCAACTAAACTAACTGCAGTAGACTGTCGTACATCTCTTGCGTTTAGCGTTACGTTACAAACATACATACAGAACCACACCACTGGGCTATTATATATATTATTATTACTGTCTATTAGTTTATTTAGTTTATTATTACTGTCTATTAGTTTATTAAGTTTATTATTACTGTCTATTAGTTTGATTGATACTTTATTACGATAAATACAGGGCTTAAAAGTCAGTCGGCATCACTTGCTACAACAAAACCTACACTGACTGTTGGTCTAGCATATCTGCAAATTTTATAGATATACTTTACCATCTGATGGGTATTCTAGATCTGGCTGTACCATCTGATGGATATACTAGATCTGGCTGTACCATCTGATGGGTGCACTAGATCTTGTTTTACCATCTGATGGATATGCGTTATCTAAATTTTTTTGCTAATGGGTGTTGAAAATATTGGATTGCTAAACAAAGAGACAAAGAGAGAGAGAAGGGGGGATAAATACGAAGAGACAGGGACATAGAGAAATGGAGATTTAAATCAGAGGAAGCAAAAAACAGAGAAAGAGAGAGAAGGAGACAGAGAGAGAGAGAGAGAGAGAGAGAGAGAGAGAGAGAGAGGGAGAGAGAAAGGGAGAGAGATATTTATACATTTTTAGGGAGATTCAGAGGCAGGAACTGAAAGAGTTATAAAAAAAACTGAAATAAAAGACTTGTTTCAGCAATTTTATTTGAGTCATTGCTCTCACCATAGATGAGTTTAATTTCTTAGGTTTGACATACATCACAGACATATTGACAACGTTAAGAATAACTTGTATCAAATGATTGTTCAGCAAATTGCATTTATTTATCTTGACATTAAATAGGCAAATTTTAAATAATGTAAATATAAAGACTCATCCTTGTGAAAATAAGTTGTTGTTGTTTAATAGAAGGAAAGAAAAGTCCCTAGTACTAATTGACATTATACAGGAATCATTTTAAACAGATTAATGTTTATCAAAGCAAAGTCACATTGCTGTTAAAAAGAGAATGAATAAATTCTTATCTATGACTATTTCATTCCTTTTAAATTTTTATTGTTTCAAAAATTGTATTTTATTTTAATTATATATACAAAAGTTCTAGCAATCGTAAAACAAGTTATCGTTTCAAACAATAAAAAATGTGTCTTACAAAAGTTTACCCATTGTTTGCTATAGTAAAAAAAAAATGATGCTTATGTTTAGCTATAGGTACTTTTTGGTTTAATAAATTATCTAAAGTATGTGTCTATTTCAAACGCTTTCCTATATTTAGTGAAACTACAATAAGGCGAGCAATCGATTCGTACATAAGGATACTTAAATGTTGGTTAGAGATAATCATAACTATTGGCAGGTTCTCATACCAAGAATGAAGGTGTACCGTTAAGTAGAGATAATCATAACCAATGGCAGGTTCTCATACCAAGAATAAAGGTGTGCCCTTCAGTAGAGATAATCATAACTATTTGCAGGTTCTCATACCGAGAACAAAAATTGTACCCTTCATTACAAATCATAACCAATGGCAGGTTCTCATACCAAGAATAAAGGTGTGCCCTTCAGTAGAGATAATCATAACCGATGGCAGGTTCTCATACCAAGAATGAAGGTGTACCCTTCAGTAGAGATACTCATAACTATTGGCAGGTTCTCATACTGAGAATAAAAATTGTACCCTTTAGTAGAGATTATCATAACTATTGACAGACCCTGTGGAACATGTCTGAAATAAGTATAACCCCAAAACTCCGCCAAAACAATAAGCGCTCTAACCACGCATTTAGTTATCCCAAAAAGAACTTCGTTAGTCAGACAGAAACTTTTCATAGCAGTAGAGCTGTCACTAGACTAGAGCCTGAATCTATTACCATGGCAACCAGCTGAGATTAGCCTGGTTCTCTATTTCCATAATTCTCAGAACGTGTTGTTGATAAAAAGCTTGCCCTCGTGATCTCGTCCTCGTCAAGAGATCAGGTTTGTTCTCGTGGACTTCCTCACGCGTAAAAGAAGGCGGGACGCTTTTCTACCTTGATAGATTTACCTAGATGAGCGGAAATGGGGTGGGGGGTGGGGAGTGAGGTCCAAATAAGAATACAATCTTAGCACGATGCTTTGTCAAAATTTTAACATGTATTGGATAAAGTCCAGCGATGATATGCTGTTGAAATTAATTTTAAAAATAGGTTTCATAAAACATTTAAAATAAACAGCTATGATTCTATTTGTATATGACATGCAATAAAAACATAACGCACTAAAATTAAAGCGCAAGTATTTGATGTATTTTACCCGTTTTAGAGTTAGTATTTGAGTTAAGATTATGGTTATGATTACAGTTATATTTAGTGATAAAGTTTGGGCCGGTCAAGGTCAGGGTTAAACTGCTGTGTAATAAAAGGATGATAATTTAGTTTAATGTTTTTTTATTCTCAGAATATTTCATGGTGATGCAATTGTTAGGCTAAAAATTTCAACCTTAGTGATAGTTCAAATGGTATCGATATTTCATTGGCTGTCGTGGACTTAACGGAATTAATGCTATCAGCTGTTGGTCGAATGGTTGTAAGCAACTTGGTCAGTTATCTCTCACTTAGAGTAAACTTAATCTTTAGACAGAGACACCTTAGTCTTGTTGACATGGACACCTTAGTCTTGTTGACATAGACAACTTAGTCTTGTTGACATAGACAAGTTAGTCTTGTTGACATAGACAACCTAGTCTTATGACATAGATAAATTAGTCTTGTTGACATAGACAACTTAGTCTTGTTGACATAGACAACTTAGTCTTATTGACATATACACCTTAGTCTTGTTGACATAGACAACTAAGCCATGACGAAACACTGATGACAACTTACGTCTTGTACCCCCGAAATAAAAGAGAAGTGCAAGGGCAATAACCACGACAACAAAACAAGCCGCGCCCAACAACCAGATTTTTTTCCAAGGCGACTCATCTAAAATTAGAAGCATTAGGAAAGTGCTCAATATTTCTCTTCAGAAGCATTTCAATATTGATAATTGATACCAAAATGTATTTTTTATAATATAATAGCTATATCTCATGACAGAGTGGCCATGGAACAATCTGTATAAACCTATTGAGTAATGTGACTCATGCAGCATAGGCGAACTTCATGCATTACAATTGTCAGTGTAAATAGCATATTCAATAATAACAGCTACTTTTTTAAATATCTTCAAGATGATTACATTTACGTAGATAGACCATACACATTTATCGTTTTTTCTTATAACTAAATATGCCCAACTCCTCCCCCCCCCCCAACCACAACAAAACGTACACTTAGGTGCAACTTTCACCACTGGACACTGCTGTTTCTTGTTTAAGGTGACAAGCACTTTGTGGCCTGGGTCCATTTGGGAACAGTCACCAATGAAGTATGAAGCATGGATAATGGGTTCTTTGACTAACGGGAACTTCTACAGTTTAAAGAGAATTATTAAGAGCATGATTTTAAAAGTTTTAAATGTACTGTCTGAAACAGAGAAAAAAACTAAAAATCGTTGGCTATTTTTTTGGTATAGTCCATATTTTAGATATAAGTTATAGTCCATATCTTTCCCAATAGTTCAAGTCCGTATTTTTGCCAATAGTTAGAGTCCATATGATTGCTAATAGTATTTTTTTTAAAAATAAATCCCATCTAAATAGCTCCAACATGTCATCTAAATAGCACCAACATGTCATATAAATAGCCCCAAAATGTCATCTAAGTAGCCCCAACATCCCAACTAAATAGACCCAACATCCCAACTAAATAGACCCAAATGAGGGGTAGGACTGCAATCAGGCTTATACAAAATTAAATGGAAAAGACGTAAACAAGGTAAGGGTTAGCCTGACCGGACGTAACAAAACAGCGAACGTTTCGGCAAAGAGCCTTTATCAACGAACATACAATACACAAATAAAACGAAAATAAAAATAAAATGAAGAAACTTTCCTGCGGTGAAGTCCAAAGTATCCAAAAAAGTGAAACTGAGAGATGACAGAGCGAATTTATATAGGACAGCAGAGAGTAAACGCCTAGGTGATCAAAGAAAAGACAACATTCATCCCATGTGCGTGGGTGTGTTTGTGCACGAGACAATAACAGTGACTGCCAGGTCCTTGACACCCATATGGTCGCGTCCATTGAAGTGACGGGAGACGGGACACTGTTTATCTTGTGTAATCGCCCTAATATGTTCAGACATTCGGCACGACAAAGATCGTCCCGTCTCTCCTATGTATTTCAAAGGACAGCGCTTACACACAATGGTGTAGACAACGTTGCGGCTAGCGCAGGTGAAACCATCCTTAATCATAAATAGCCCCTTAGGGAAGTTTATCTGTTCGGCTTTTCCCAAAAGTCCTCCTGAGATTGACACAGTCTACGGAGTCGAAGAAGTTGAGAAAAGGGAATGGAGTCCTTACAAGTTTTGGGATGATAAGAAGGGTAGAGAAGATAACAGTGGCTGTCTGTGGGTTTGAAGTAGGCCGAAGTGAGGAGGCAGTTTTTCTGGAGAGTTACAGTGATGTCCAGGAAATTGACAGAGAGTTCAGAAATTTGGTAGGTGAACCTAATGGATGGGTGGAAGGAGTCAACAAAGTTAATAAAAGTGTCCAGTTCACTTCTCTCCATATTAGTCACCCCGATACCGTCATCTATGAACCTCTTGTAGAATTCAGGGAGGCGACCAGTGTATTCCTGTTCCACTCTGTGTTCAAAGTGGGCCATAAACAAACAAGCATAGCTTGGTCCCATTTTTGTCCCCATAGCGACCCCACTGATTTGTTCAAAGAACTGGCCATTGAACTCAAACGAGTTGAGGGTTAGAACTAATTCAGCCAGGTGTGTGTGGGTATACTGGGGTGGGGTTGCCTGTCGAAAAAATATTGCACAGCCAGATGGCCTTCATTGTGGGGAATAGATGTATAAAGGGAAGATACATCAAGGAGGAATAGATAATGTTTTGTGTCTGGAGTGATGGTGAGTGACTCGAATGTCATTAAGGCATGGTTGATATCTTTAATGTATGTAGGGAGTGATGCCACTAGGGGTTGGAAGACACCATCAAGGAATTCAGAAATGTGTTCAGTTGGACACGAACAAGCTGAGACAATGGGTCTACCAGGGTTGCCATCCTTGTGAATTTTGGGAAGCAGATAAAAAGGTTTTCCCAAGTCACTGTCAAAGATGTGCATCCTAGATGCTGATTTGGGGAGAGCGCATTCAGTGATCAACTCGTGAATGGTTTTCTTGACAGTGGTGTTATGTTTTAAGATGGGATCCGTAGTTCTTTTATGGTAGAACTGGGTATCGTCCAGTTGTCTCTGGGCTTCTTTGATGTATAAATCCCTATCCCACACAACAACGGCTCCACCTTTGTCTTCCACCCATCCATTAGGTTCACCTACCAAATTTCTGAACTCTCTTTCAATTTCCAGGACATCACTGTAACTCTCCAGAAAAACTGCCTCCTCACTTCGGCCTACTTCAAACCCACAGACAGCCATTGTTATCTTCTCTACCCTTCTTCTCATCCCAAAACTTGTAAGGACTCCATTCCCTTTTCTCAACTTCTTCGACTCCGTAGACTGTGTCAATCTCAGGAGGACTTTTGGGAAAAGGCTTAGGAAATGGTGGAGTTATTTAGACAAAGGTCATATCCTGAACCCACATTTCAACATGCGCTTCAGCGGGTCAAAAACTTCACTCGTGCCGACGCCTTTTTACCACGTACCCGTGATACCAACCAAAGGAGCAAGCTGGTTCTTACTTACCATCCACACAACATCAAAGCCAAAGAAATATTCATGAAGAACCGAGCTATCCTCCTTGCGAACCCTGAGACGAACAACATATTCTCCACCCCACCCCTAATTGTATTTAGGAGGGACAGAAACCTACGTGATCTTCTGGTTCGCACTCGCTTCCCCACATCACCCAACCATCTGGGTACTTTACCATGCGGCCGACTTCGGTGTAAGACATGTCCTTTTGTTGTGCAAGCCGAACAGATAAACTTACCTAAGGGGCTATTTATGATTAAGGATGGTTTCACCTGCGCTAGCCGCAACGTTGTCTACACCATTGTGTGTAAGCGCTATCCTTTGAAATACATAGGAGAGACGGGACGATCTTTGTCGTGCCGAATGTCTGAACATATTAGGGCGATTACACAAGATAAACAGTGTCCCGTCTCCCGTCACTTCAATGGACGCGACCATATGGGTGTCAAGGACCTGGCAGTCACTGCTATTGTCTCATGCAAAAACAGATTAATAGAAAATCACTGTACACTCGCCCCACATGGGATGAATGTTGTCTTTTCTTTGACCACCTAGGCGTTTACCCCGCCCACTCTCTGCTGTCCTATATAAATTCGCTCTGTCATTTCTCAGTTTCACTTTTTGGGATACTTTGGACTTCACCACAGCTAAGTTTCTTCATTTTATTTTTTAATTTTATTTTCGTTTTATTTGTGTATTGTATGTTCGTTGATAAAGGCTCTTTGCCGAAACGTTCGCTGTTTTGTTACGTCTGGTCAGGCTAACCCTTACCTTGTTTACGTCTTTTACATTTAATTAAATAGACCCAACATCCCACCTAAATAGACCCAACATTCCATCTTAATAGACCCAACATCCCAACTAAATAGACCCAACATCCCAACTAAATAGACCCAACATCCCATCTAAATAGACCCAACATCCCATCTAAATAGTCCCAACATCCCATCTAAATAGGCCCAACATCCCATCTAAATAGACCCAAGATCCCATCTAAATAGGACAAACATCCCAACTAAATAGACCCAACATCCCATCTAAATAGACCCAAGATCCCATCTAAATAGACCCAACATCCCAACTAAATAGACCCAACATCCCAACTAAATAGACCCAACATCCCATCTAAATAGACCCAACATGCAATCTGACAGTTGTTACATTACCATGCATGTGAAGTTTCCATGGTCAAAAAAGTTGACGAACAGATTACCTTCGTACGACACGTGACCCAAGCAAGCCACTGTGCCCGACCCTGGTGGATTGATAATGTAACGGGCTAGAAAGAATATTTTGTCATGTTAATCTTGTTTTAACATGAAGAGATACATCTTAGATTTGATATCGTTTCAATAACTTTATAATGACTTCAGAATAGTCGTCAAACTATTTGACTACGAGTTAAAAGAAAGTTTTAACAGGAAAATGATTCGCTTTTAAAGTAAAACCATTTGCTTTCATATTGTTGTTGTTGTTGTTCGTCCGTGGTAGTTTACGATGACTGCACTCATCACTTTTGTGTTTGGCCCGTGCTAGGCCGACATGTGTGTCATCTGGTGGCTTATGCTTTCATGTTTTTGTTGTTCGTCCGTCGAATCGACGAGGACCACTCTAGTCATCCGAGGGTTCGTGAGACTGGTTTTGTTTATGTGTGCGCACATGGCTGACGAGACCGATTCTGGCACGGAAGGTTCGGGAAGAGAAAGGACATGGGACGAGTGGGTTTTCTCCAGGAGGGTTAACAGCGGGGGACTTTTAGGCTTGCCTTTTCTTTTCTGCGGCCTTGATCCTGTTTGTCTCGCATGTCCTGGCAGCTTCGTGGATGGATTGGCGCAAGGTGGACCAGTCCATTGCAGCTTCTTCCCACGGGTCTGGGTTTATTGTAAACGCTTTCAGAGATGCTTTCAATGTGTCAAGGAAGATCTCTGGCATAAAGTGGCAGGACAAAACTCCAGACACAGTGGTACAAACCAAAGCTGCCCCCCCAGCATATTCACCCTCCTGATGCAGTCACACATTCGCTGGGCAGGGCACCTGGCTCGAATGCCTAATGAGAGACTACCAAAGAGACTCTTCTATGGCGAGCTCCAGCATGGCCAGCGGTCCCATGGTGGACAAAAGAAACGCTTTAATTACACATTGAAGGCCTCTCTTAAATGCTTTCATGTAGTATCCAACCGTATAACACAACATGTGAACAAGATGTGCTTGATTTTGTTGTATGCAAGGCTACCCATCATATACTCCTGAGTATTCACATGTCTAATTTTAAAAAAAAAATCAATGAATAAACCAGTTAAGGGTGAACAATTAGCTTGTAGAAAACCTTTGGCATTGAGTGAATCTTTCAGTCCAGATTTGAGAGTCTTTCAAGTTGTAGGCGTGTCTTCTTTATAAACCTGAATGAAATAGTGGCTTATTACACAGCATGTAATTAATGACCCCAGACATTGTTTCTTACATACCTGAATGAAATATTGGCTTCTTACACATTATGTAATTAATGACCACATACATTGTTACTCACATACCTGAATGAAATAGTGGCTTCTTACAAAGAGTGTAATTAATGACCCCAGACATTCTGTCCGGGCAGAAGGTCAGCTCTGTTTCGTTGCACATGTCGTATGTGAATTCATACAGTATTTGTCGTGGGCATAAGCCTTTCAGGGAACTTAAGAGGGCCCCTGGGTGAAGATAGTACACAGTGGTTTACTACAGATAAAATGGTATTAGTCATAAGTGGCCCCTATGTGGATGACAAAATGGTATTAGTCATAGGTGGCTCCTGCGTTGACAGACTACATGGTATTAGTCATAGTTGGCCCTTAAACGGACAGACAACATAATATTAGTCATCGATGGCCCCTAGGTAGACAGACAACATGGTATTAATCATAGATCAATAAATCAAACATTTTGTACAATATACAATTCTAATATTATCATTGAGTACGCTCATAAATCTATGTACCAATTTTGGGTACAACCAAAATTAACTTGTGCCAATAGCCATTCAAGCGATTAACTAAATATCATCAACTTGGTACAGTCAATAAATGTCCCATATCCTTAGTTGCGAAATAAATAGAAAACCATTGCCTGTTATTTTTATAAGATTCGTGGTTCCTAGTGACAAAAATTAAAATCATGTAAGAATTAAATCACTAATAAGAAAAGAAAACGTTGAAGCACAACACTGGAAACATTGCTATAAGCAACTATAACATATGTTATTGTGTGAAATAACCAAGGAGCACAATTAAGGGCATCAAATGCAGCCATTTGTTTCTCTACTTTTACCACAATGGGCTGATGGGTGACGCATAAATTGTTCAACCGGAAGTCCTTATCCCCGGTCCCTGTCAGCGTCCCGTCATCCTGCCGGAGAAAACAGAGGGCTCTTTGTTTGGATGAGTGGGGGGAAAAGTGGCGGGCGCGCCCTATGTATGGTTTTAAAGCACACGGCCTCATATTTTTTTTACCAGAACAAGCATAAGAAGAGTGCATATAAGCATGACGAATGACCCTCGCTGGGGTTGAACAATCATAGTTTAAGGTTGGCAAGCTAGGGTGGTGCAGGGTGAAGGGCAGGTAGCTGACCGCAGTTCGCATATCTCCAGACCAACAATACGCCAGCGTTCCCCCATACCCCACACGTTCACTTCGTTGTTCTGACTTGTTCGTGCTGTGTCCATTCTTGCGCTGTTTTTTTTCACTACCGATGAGCATGTCTGCGGCGATTGCTAAGCCACCGGTTGTATCTAGTATTTTAAAAATCTTATATGCTTTTACATTAACTATGTTATGCCCCGTCGCAAGAAGAAGCTCGTGGTTAACTGAATTGTTTACGGATGACCGACATGTTATAAAATGTTCTCTCACTAGTGAACCGAACCACTCTGTAACTGTACAGATTCCTACCATATTGGTGAATTGTAGTGAAGAACTCAGGATACTGGCGTACAGCACAGGCCTTGTCCGGGTCAAATTTTTCCTTCGCGCTCTTGATGAAACCACGACAAGCCTGGGAGAAACCGGCGGCTGTAACTTCATCTGCAATGGCCAGAGAGCAAGGTGCAACATTAGTCGACAGGATTTTATTTCTCGTGACGTTTTCAAATAAAGTAATCTGCACGGTAATCGGCGTAAGCGGGGGCCCTAAAAGGATGTGACCACCCCCATGCCTCCCTTTCCCCCTGGCGCTACTCCATAGTCTAATTATGTGACACGAGTGACCTCCCTTGTCAATGATATAAATAGCTTAAACTTTTAGATACTTTTCAGCCGCATACTTTGAAAATGACATATGAAATAAAGTTTCTAGCCTAGCGCGGAGAAGTGCAAATATTAGTGTTTGACCGGAAAAAAAAATTGGGGTGGGGTGGGGGTGGGGAGTGTTGGCGGTTTCGTCATTTCTATTCCACTTTCGGTAAATTAAATATTTGAAAAGGAAGTGTGTCGAGAAATGCAGCTTAGCCACCCGACCAAGTACTTGTGTTTGATTTATTTCTTAATGTGAACACAGCGGCTAAGACACTGCCATCAAGTCAGGTAGGAGAAATCAATTCAATGAGAAAGATGGAAGCCTGATAGAAGGACCTAACAAGGTGGAAGCCTGATAGAAGGACCTAACAAGTTGGAAGCCTGATAGAAGGACCTAACAAGTTGGAAGCCTGATAGAAGGACCTAACAATTTGTAAGCCTGATAGAAGGACCTAACAATTTGTAAGCCTGATAGAAAGACCTAACAATGAGGAAGCCTGATAGAATGACCTAAAAGATTGTGCGTCTGATAGATTGACCTAACAATGAGGACGCCTGACAGAAGGACCTAACAAGGTGGAAGCCTGATAGAACGAACTAACAAGTTGGAAGCCTGATAGAAGGACCTAAACCAGATAGAAGGACCGAACAAAACAACGAATATGTTTGCAAGAATTATCTGTAAAATTATTGTACGTTTAAAATCGCACTTCTAATTGTTACATTTCTTTTTCGGTATGTTTAATATTGTTTTTAATGGAGTTTTTTTTTTTATAGACCAGACCATCATAGATTTAAAGCTTTTGCTTTTTTTTTTTTTAATATATTCTTTATTTTACAAAACTTGAAATGAAATGTTTTTTTTTCAAAATCTGAATTAGATTTTTTATTGGTTTTTTCTTCATTGCTTGTTCTTTTGTCCGCAAGGCTAAAGCCTCATCACAAAATAAGTGACTGTTATTATTCCTAGGCCGTACTTATAGTAGCGCAGACAATATCAGCTCAATATTTCCTTACTAATGACGCCATCAAAATGTGTTTACCTGTCAGTTCGTTGATCATGAACACAGTTGATGAGACTTTAACCAGCCGCCAACAGATGTAGTACTCCATCGTCTCCATCGTGTGTTGGTGGTCATACCGTGATTGTCTAAGGGAGAGGGTGATGGTCATTGTGTTAGGATCATACCAGGTTGGTCAGATCGTGATGGTCATACCAGGATGATCATACCGTGATTGTCTAAGGGAGAGGGTGATGGTCATTGTGTTAGGATCATACCAGGTTTGTCAGATCGTGATGGTCATACCAGGATGGTCAAATCGTGATGGTCATACCGTGATGGTCATACCGTGATTGTCTAAGGGAGAGGGTGATGGTCATTGTGTTAGGATCATACCAGGTTGATCAGAGCTTTTATGGTCATACCAGGATGGTCATACCGTGATTGTATAAGGGAGAGGGTGATGGTCATTGTGTTAGGATCATACCAGGTTGGTCAGATCGTGATGGTCATACAAGGATGGTCAAATCGTGATGGTCATACCGTGATGGTCATACCGTGATTGTCTAAGGGAGAAGGTGGCGGGCATTGTGTTAGGATCATACCAGGATGGTCAACCCGTGAGGGTCATACCAGGATGGTCATACCGTGATTGTTTAAGGGAGAGGGTGGTGGTCATTGTGTTAGTATCATACCAGGATGGTCATACCGTGATTGTCTAAGGGAAAGGGTGGTGGTCATTGTGTTAGGATCATACCAGGATGGTCATACCGTGATTGTCTAAGGTAGAGGGTGGTGGTCATTGTGTTAGGATCATACCATGATGGTCATACCGTGATTGTCTAAGGTAGAGGGTGGTGGTCATTGTGTTAGGATCATACCAGGATGGTCATACCGTGATTGTCTAAGGGAGAGGGTGGTGGTCATTGTGTTAGTATCATACCAGGATGGTCAACCCAGGGGCGGATTAAGACTGCACGGGGCCCCGGGCTGCAATCAAACGGGGGCCCTTTCTAGCCAGCATTCTTAAAATAAAATGATTGTTAACAGCTAATATAAGACTGTAACTAAATTTTAAAAATGAAAAAAAAAACGAACACGAAGAAATAACTGTTTGATGTGTTCGCGGTAGTTATAATTGAGTGTGAAAAGAAAAAAAAAAATTTGCCCTGTCTGGGGATGGAAAACGACACCTGTGACACCACGAGCATGTGCTATCTCCACTCAACCAGCTATCTCGAAAATGGGAAATTTAAAATATATAAACTATATTTTATATCATGCGAAGTGAATCAATTAAAGTTTTTCGATTATTAGGTACTATCAATACTATCATGTCTGAACGCGATAATTTGTATAGATAGTATTTATTAATTTATTATATTTTCAAGGGTTCGTGTAAACTTTTGTACACTTTTATTATAAAACATAAAAAGTTTGGGGGCCCCTAAACCGTCGGGGGCCCGTGGCTTTAGCCCGTTCAGCCCCCCCCCCCTTAATCCGCCTATGCCATAGGGTCAACCCGTGAGGATCATACCAGGATGATCAAATCCTGAGGGTCAAACCAGGATGGTCATACCGTGAGGGTAATACCAGATTGGTGATACCATGAGGGTCATATCAGGAGGGTCATACCAGGAGGGTGAAACCAGGAGGGTCATACCAGGAGGGTCATACCAGGAGGGTCATACCAGGAGGGTCATTCCAGGAGGGTCATACCAGGAGGGTCATACCAGGAGGGTCATACCAGGAGGGTGAAATAGTGAGGGTCATACCATGAGAGTCATAACATGAGGGTCAAATAGTGAGGGTCATACCTTGAGGGTCATTCCAGGAGGGTCATATCAGGAGGGTCACACCAGGAGGGTCATACCAGGAGGGTCATACCATGAGGGTCATACCAGGAGGGTCATACCAGGAGGGTCATACCATTAGTGTCAAATAGTGAGGGTCATACCAGGAGGGTCATACCATGAGGGTCAAATAGTGAGGGTCATACCAGGAGGTTCATACCATGAGGGTCAAATAGTGAGGGTCATACCAGGAGGGTCATACCAGGAGGGTCATACCAGGAGGGTCATACCAGGAGAGTCATACCAGGAGAGTCATACCAGGAGAGTCATACCAGGAGGGTCATACCATTAGTGTCAAATAGTGAGGGTCATACCAGGAGGGTCATACCAGGAGGGTCATACCAGGAGGGTCATACCATGAGTGTCAAATAGTGAGGGTCATACCAGAAGGGTCATACCAGGAGGGTCATACCAGGAGACTCAAATAGTGAGGGTCATACCAGGAGGGTCATACCAGGAGAGTCATACCAGGAGGGTCATACCATGAGTGTCAAATAGTGAGGGTCATACCAGGAGGGTCATACCAGGAGAGTCATACCAGGAGAGTCAAATAGTGAGGGTCATACCAGGAGGGTCATACCAGGAGGGTCAAATAGTGAGGGTCAAACAATGAGGGTCATACCATGAGGGTCAAACAGTGAGGGTCATACCATGAGGGTCAAACAGTGAGGGTCATACCATGAGGGTCATACCATGAGGGTCAAACAGTGAGGGTCATACCAGGAGGGTCATACCATAAGGGTCAAACCAGGAGGGTCAAATCGTGATGTTCATACCAAGATGGTGATACCGTGATGGTCATAGTGTGATTGACTAGGTGAGAGGATGGTGGTCAAGACGTGTGAGGATACTGTCTCAATGGTCATACATTGATGTCATGTCACGCTTGTCTAAATGAATGTCATAACATATTTTGCTGAATTATTTGAGATCTTTCCAAAAATTTGAGAAGTGTTTTTGGCTAAAATTATAGTGTGAACATGTATCATGAAAGGATTTTTATAAAGGGTCGTTCATAAATGACGTCTCAAGATTTTGTTTGATATTTACCACCCACTCCTCCCCTTGTCATACGTCATCACAAAAATTTAGACCTCGAATATTACGTCACAACAATCCCCCCCCCCCCCCCCGACTATTTTTTATATCTATTTGAAAATGGGCATGTTTTAAATCATTTTTTGTCACTTTAGTATATATTTAGTTTTGGCCTGAATTATAATATCGTAATACACGTGTAGACATGTAAAACATCATTAAATAAATTGTAAACAATCAAATAGTTTAGTGGAAATTTTATTTAACGTGACATCACTATTCTTAAATTCACACTCCCCTCCCAGGTCACTTATCGTCACAAATGTGTAAACTCCCTCCCCCGCCCCCACCTCACAAGTCATTTATGGACGGCCATTAAATCAAAAGCAAGGAAAAAAACATTTTCTTGGAGCAGGCCTCAGCTGGGTGACTGACTGCTTCATTTCATGTCTCAACATTCCGTTGCAGTGATTACTCTGGCATGCTTCAAGAGAAATATACTTTGGCGTACTCCAAAGAGAATCGTACTTTGGCGTCCTCCAAAGAGAATCGCACTTTAGCGTACTCTAAGGGAATGGAACAGCGGCTCAGGGGTATAGCAATCATTTAACTTACGTGTCCACTTACTCAACAAGCTAAAACTGAGTTTATTGAAATAATAAATTCTCTTACTTACAGAATATAAGTATCGCCTACTTTCAAAAAGCACATGAAGTAATCGATTACTGCATCCCCGTATGGAATATTAAATCCTGAGACGGTGCTACGTTTGAAATACAGAAACATCCAGTCACGACTCCTGATCCAGCGATCCCTGAGCTCGGGTGGAAATTGACAAGACGATACCATGGGAGGGATGAGAACTGCAGGACGCGTGAGATGTTTGTAGAAGATTGCATAGTGGCGCGTATAAACATGGCATGATTGTAGTACATGTGATTGTAGCTTGTATAAACATGGCTTGATTGTAGTACACAGGATTGTGGCGCGTATAAACATGGCATGATTGTATATTATGTCATTGTAGCTTGTATAAACATGGCTTGATTATAGTACATGGCATAGTGGCGCGTATAAACATGCCGTGATTGCAGTACATGGGTTTGTAGCTTGTATAAATATGGCATGATTGTTGTACATGGCTTAGTAACTATTATAAACATGGCTTGATTGTAGTACATGGGATTGTAGGTTGTATAAATATGACATAATTGTAGTACATGGCATAGTGGCGCGTATAAACATGACAAGATTGTAGTACATGTGAATATAGCTTGTATAAACATGACATAATTGTAGTACATGTGATTGTAGCTTGTATAAACATGACATAATTGTAGTACATGGGATTGTAGCTTGTATAAATATGAGTGTAGTACATGGTATTGTAGTACGTATAAACAAGCAATGATAATACTACATGTTTTTGTAACGTTAGCAACATGGTTACTAATACATCAATGAAAACCGATATATTTTGAGGGACTGAAAATTTTTAATCGGGCATGACATTATATATGAGGAATAAAAAAAAAAATTTTCGTAGAAAATTAACAACTAATTGTGTCGTGTGAGTGTGTGTGGTCGTGTGTGTGTGTGAATGTATGTGTGAGTGTGTGTGAGTTTGATTGTGTGTGAGTATGTGTTTGATTTTGATTGAGTGTTAGTATTTGTGTTCGTGTGTGTGTGTGTGTGTGTGAGAATGTGTGTGGAGTGTGTGTGGAGTGTGTGTGTGTGAGTGTGTGTGAGTGTGTGTGATTATGTGTGTGAGTGTGTGTGTGTGCATGTGTGTGCGTGCGTGAATGTGTTTGTAAGTGTGTGTGTGTGTGTATGTGTGAGTGTATGTGTGAGCGTGTGTGTGAGTGATTGTGTGAGAGAGAAAGAGATAGAGATTGAGAAGGAGAGAGAGACATACAGATCTAAAAATCTAGACTGGGTCTGTGAGATCAGCCGTAGGATTAGACCAAAGCTTTACGGTGTACCAAATGTTGATGTACAAACTGACACTTGTACATTACTCACACCAAGATCCCACCGAGAAGAAGAAGGTATGTGCAGGTCCATGCATGATTCCTTTGGTAGATTTGTACGGGACACGGCAGGGGTCTAAAATAGGAAACGTTAAGTAGATCGAAAGATAAAGAGATTCGAAATTTCTTTTTGACACACGGTCAAATTTCACGCTTGAAATAGAAACGTTTGTAAATGATCAATAAATAAAATAACAAGATATAGATGGAATAGAGAATTGTTTTATAGTTATGCGAGTTTATATTGTTGTTTGTTCACAAATTCACACGTTAACATAGAGTGAGTTTATTGCTGCGGGCATTTAAAAGGTGGCAGACTTGGAAAAGTTATTCTCAACATTCATAACTTGCATAAAAGTAACGGAGTTTTCTGTGTTCTTGGCTTATTTATTTTTAAGTGATTGGCCTATAAGAAAACTGTCTGTTATTGCTTTTATATCAGAGAGTTAAATCGATGTTACGCATAAATTAATTTTAAATATTTTGGTTACCTTTTTATTTATTTATTTTTTTACTTTACTTTTTTTACTGATTAATTACTTATATAGTTTAGATTTATATTTTAAGTATTTCCCTAAAATATATAACACTTTTCCTGTGTAGGTTACATAATTTAAAAATTAAGTGTCCCACTCCTATGTAATTGTAATATCAGTGTTAGAGGACTGAGGTATTTTATATCACATTTTACAGTTGTTGGGTCCTCCTCGTTTAATAGAAATTTAATAAATAAATAATTTTATAATTTGAGAAGTTTCAAAAATTATTGCTGATAGTTCAGATTCAGATAGTTTTATTTTTAGATCTAGATCACTCGACTTGATCCTGATTTAAATATACTAAATATAAATATGCGTACATATATATATGCGTAAATATATATATATATATATACGTAAATATAAATATACGTAAATATAAGGTTACGTAAATATAAATATATGTAAATATACTATTCAAATCCCCATGAAATACGAACCAGCAAAAAGAGATGCTCTTTGTCTACAAGCAATGCGTCGCAAGATTCTTGTTTGAATCTTAATTAGTTTAGACTTTGTGCTTTTTGGTGTAATGCAGACTTTGAAGAAAAAATATGTCTCATGATAAAATAAATATATATAAACACCCAGTGGTGTGGTTCTGTATGTTTGTAACGTAACGCTGAGGAGCGATGTACGACAGTCTACAGCAGTTAGTTTAGTTGAAACGCTGAGGAGCGATGTACGACAGTCTACAGCAGTTAGTTTAGTTGAAAAAAAATCGTGTTTTGATGAGCGCTGTAAAAATATTTAATATGATGACGTCATTGTTTGATGTGCATCGGTACGCAAAATACAACCCCTATTATTATTATTAAATAAATACTTTGCGTACATTTCATAAAGTTTAATAATTCGTATTTATCAAAAAAGGACAAGTTAGTTGGTCTTTAAAAAAAAGGTTGGCGCCGTAGGCGCCCAAAAAAAAGGGGGCGCCGCAGGCGCCACGGCGCCCCGGCACAATCTAGTATATATATATTATAAAAGTCAGTCTGCAACCATAAATTATGTTTTTGAAATAAACAGGAAAAAAAAAAACATGAATTCATCTAATGGTTTCAAATTACTTTCAACCTCGTAATTTTTTTATTAAATTAAATACTAATGCCGAAATTCTGAATGTAAATGATGGGGAAAAAAATGTATACAATTTAGGGTTGTGTAGAATGTGCGCATTGGCGTAGTGTGCTAGGGAAACATTCAGGTATAATCGTATAAATGTAATTATCGTTAGTCGAAGACAAAATTTGTCACTTCAGTAGATTTGTCGTTCGGCGGCTGCTGTTGGTGTGTAGCCGTAGTGCAAGTCTCATAAAAATAACATATTTGTGCCCATGTGAATAGTAGGGGCAGAAGTAGTCTAAGTAGTAGCGTGCTAGACTGCCGAGTGGTGGCAAGAACTCGAGTCACAAGCTCGAGCCACGGTACTGGCAAGGCCCACTGGGCACTTTGCTAACCACACAATCACTTGCTCGTTAATATAACTTGTGAACGCTACTTCACTTGCCCTTGAGTCCGTTATGGACTGAAACAGGGGTTATATTATATATATATGTGAATAACTTGGTTTTCATAGTTAGTTTAACTTTAGATTTTCTACAGACAATTTCATGAAAGCCATAAAAATCATTACTTGAAAAATTCACCAAGATCAATGAAATATTAATTGGAATAAAATTAACAAGATATTTATTTTCATACTTCAACTTAAAGTATTTGATATCTTTATAAATTAAGATATAATTTATATATTGGGTGGTCATTAGGTTATTTTAAGTAAAAAAAACTTGACTAACAACCACAAATACTTTATTGTGACAACAAACAGAATAAAAAATTTAGAATTTTTACGTCATGCATGGAAGCTTACACGCATAAAACTTTAATAACTTCTCTTATTTACTTTTGCGGATGTTTGCGCCCTTCTCTTTTACATAATTTATTCCAAGTCCAGCAATTTTATTATTTTTTAGAATTTCGAAAGTTGATAGTGTCTTCATTTTTTTGTTTGTTAAATGAATCGAAGAAATTTTAATATTTAAAATGCTATAACATTCAACAATCAAGACTCTAACAAAACTCGCTTTCTGGTCTTAAATTAAAATTATAAATCCATATCCCATTAAAGACGAAAAAGGCAAACACTGAAAAATTAAAATAATTTTAAAAAGTAATGTCATTTGAAAATTAAATCATGTACATATGTCTTTGATATGATCAATTAGAAATATTGTCAAATGCCAGAACGAAAAGGAGGAGGGGTTCACTTTGCAAAGCTGCAGAATATACATAATTGTGCGTCGACTGTTCAAAAAGATTCACTTTTTTCATTTATCCGTGCGCTTGTGCAGCTGCACATGATTATAATTAAAAGTTATGTATTTGAATGTTTTCTTGGATTAAACTCTTAGCAGTTCCACGTGGAAGTTGTATCATTTGTGTCTAGAAATAGAAGAGTTAAAAACATCAGATTTAGAAGATCATGTTGAGAAGATAATTTCGAGAAGATCATGTTGAAAAGGTCCCGTTGTGTTTATTGCACCTAATTCTGGAAAACGTAGAATTTCCATGGGTCAGTATAAAGGTATCGTTCCCTAAGGACGCCCATCGTCCATAATGTCAAACGACAGTTACACCGATGTGAAATACCCAGCACACACTCTCACATACAAGTACAAACACACTAACACATACAAGCATAAAAACACTCACACATACAACCATAAACACGCTCACACATGCAAAGAACGTACAAAATGGGACTGCATAAAGCTTTTTAATAAAAAAACAAAACAAATTGCATAAACTATTTGTGTAAGAAGACAATACATTTAAGCTTTATTTATGAACTAATACTAATAACAGTAGCCGTTTCGGCTAATGCCTTCATCAGTACAATAACATAGAAAATTACTTACATAAATCTTAAAATATATCATATGATAAACAAGGTAAAGAAAGGAAAAACAAAAACAAACAAGAACACCGAAAATAGGAAAAAGAAGGAAGTTGAAATATCTAAAGTAACAGTGAAAACCACAACGGGAAAACGATTTTGCAGTCAGGTAAAATTGTGGATTTGATTAATTCAATATGGAGCCAACGTACAAAATCGTTTTATGAGTCTATTTTCCATGTGGACTCTATCATGGGTATTGGTTGCATATAGAATACAAGTAACTGCAATATCCAAAATGCCGTCATAATCACCACTGTTAAAATGATTAGACACAGGAATCTGAGCCTGTTTATTTATATGGTACAGGTGTTCTCTAAACCGATCTCCAAGGCGACGACCTGTCTCAGCCCCGTAAAACACATGCAAGCACAAACACACTCACATTAATTTACCTAAAATAGCTGTGTGTTTTAAAACTTAATTTTAGGGTTGTTTTTTTTTAAATGTCTTTATAAGTCAAACTGTGAGATCCTTATATATAAGGTAAATTGTCTTTCTGCCCAAATATAAAGATCTTTGTTTACTGGGTAATGATGATGCCAAGATCTGCAATGTTACAAAGAAATTCATTCTCATTTGCCTGCCTGAACTCAAAACGTTTAAAAACCTCATCTTCGTCTGGTTTAGAGACTTCGGCGAAACACTCCTGGGCGTCTTTAAGATTTCTGAAGGATTTAAACACGTCCCTAACGAGCCAGGACTCTCGAAAGTTTCTGCTCTTGTCCAGGTGATCTTTGAGCTGAGCTGACTTCTGAGCCGTAAAATCTCGGTGTGCTCTCAAAAGATCCTTTTTTTCATCGACCTGTTTCCTCACGTCTTGAATGAGAGAGTTCTTTCGCTCCTCAAGGTAGTTACGGTATTCCTCGAACTTTGATTCGATCTCTTCGAGAAGATTCCGCTCAGTGTCATCCATGATCTGAAGCTCGGAATCGTAGTGGCGCGTCTTGTCCATCATTGCTTCCAGTGTTTGTGCCGCAGCTGCCTCGATGTCGTCAAACAGTTTGGCGTGCTCAACACGCGCGGTGGTGATGCTGATGATTTCGTGGCCTTCCTTGTGTTCAAGGACGGTGCAGTCGCGGCAGATGGCGCTGCGGCATTTCTTGCAGAAGAAACTCAAATGTTCATTTTCGTGCACCAGACACCCGTTCTGAACATCTTTGACTTTTTGGTTCAAATACTCCATGATCTGTCCGACTCTGTGGTCCACAGGGAAGTCTTCCACTCGCGTTCCTTGGGGACATTCTCTTCGGCACGACGGACATTTTAAGTAGTATTCAGCATTAGCAATGCTTTTCAGACAGCTCTGGCAGAATGTATGCAGACAGGGTAATGTCTTCGGGGCTCTGGTGCGCAGATCGTATTTTTCAAAGCAGACAGAGCAATGAAGAAATTCCTTTTCAAGTTCATGGATTCTAGAGTACGATGTTTGTTCACTCAGGGACGGTGAGGAATCCATGTCTTCAGATGTACCCAGAAATCTGCCAGAATCTCTTTCTTGTTTCTCTATTCGGCTGTTCTATTTTGACTGAGTTGTTCACTGAAAATATAAAACAGCGGTTGAAATAATTCGTGTAAAAGTATTTACAAAGTTTAAGCAAACAAAGTTGATTTGTAATATTTTTTTAAAGAAGTAAGATATTTGCATATATAGTTTTTAAGGCGATAAAAATTACACATAGCATCTGAAGCTATTGGTTCAAGCGGATGAGCTTCGTCACAAAAGCGTATACTAATATGACGTCACAGCACTTTCTTATCTTATATTAGATATACAGACGCTCCTTCTATGCAGAAGATAATTGCGTCCACAGACCATGACAGATTATCTGTTGGCAAGTGATTTAGCGGTCTCAGGGTTCCACGCATTACCCAGCCGCGTGACTAGTTAGGTACCCATTCGGAGCTGGGTGACTCAGGGACTCGCATAGATTCGAGCTCGGGACCATCGGTACGTCAGTCGAGCGCGCTTGCCACTCGACCATCGTATCTCCCCCTCACCGCAAAATAAGAGGTATTATTTTCTATTTTAAAATGAGCATGTTTCAAATCCTTTTTTTTGTGTGGTCATTTTAGTATGAATTAAGTAACTAATATCGTAACAAGTGTGAAACCTATCTAAAACGTCAATAAATAAATTGTAAGCAATCAAATTTGCTACTTTAATTCTAATTTAAATTTGCGCATTTTGGTGTAACGTCACATTTCTTAAACACCCCCTCCCCCTCGTCAAAAATGGTCCACCACCTCCCTCCCCTATGTACGTCACATCATTTATGGACGGCCCCCTTATCTCAACAATTAACACCAATGACCACGGTCTTGAGTTTGAAACAGATGATTTAGTTAGTGAGTTCTACATTTCTGATACCATCTTTAGTTAGAGCAGGTTTACAAAATAAAGTAGATTTTAAAATATGAATCTCGGTCATCGATTTATTGATTTGCGCCATGGACTTCTCGGGATTTCCCGATTGGACTCCTATTACACCGTCTAGTAGTTTTGACGTAGCAAATATCGCCTGATACAGATAAGATTGAAATCAGCGATAGAACTCGTAGGTAAATAGAAGTACCGAAAAAGTTTGAATGCGATTGTTAACGGCCAAACGTTTGACAATGGCAGAAGCAATATTTTATTTTTAAAAAACTACCTTCACGAGAACATCACAATTGAGTGTGTTTAAAGCAGAAATATTAGTAATAGAGTGATGGCATCAATAGTATTATTGAATAAATAGAGTGATGGTATCAATAGAGTGATGGTATCAATAGAGTGATTGTATCAATAGTGTGATGGTGTCAATAGAGTGATGGTATTAATAGAGTGATGGTATGAATAGAGTGATGGTATCAATAGTGTGATGGTATCAATAGTATGAGGGTATCAATAGGTTGATGGAATCAATATAGTGAAGGTACCAATAGTGTGATGGTATCAATAGAGTGATGGTATCATAAGTGTGATAGTATCAATAAAGTGATGGTATCATTAGTGTGATGGTATCAATAGAGTGATGGTATCAATAGAGTGATGGTATCAATAGAGTGATGGTATCAATAGTTCAATGGTGTCAAATGTGTGATGTTATCCATAGAGTGAAGGTATCAATAGACTGATGGTAGTAATAGAGTGACGGTATCAATAATGTGATGGAATAAATAGAGTAGTGGTATTAAAAGAGTGATGGTATCACTAGTGTGATGGTATTAATAGAGTGATGGTATTAATAGAGCGATTGTATTAATTAAGTGATGGTATAAATAGAATGATGGTATCAATAGAGTGATGGTATTAATTGACTGATGGAATATACAGTATGGTATTCATAGAGTGATGGTATTAATTAACTGATGGTATCAATAGAGTGATGATATCAATAGAGTGATGGTATCAATAGAGTGATGGTATTAATTAAATGATGGTATCAATAGAGTGATGATATCAATAGAGTGGTGGTATCAATAGAGTGATGGTATTAATTAAATGATGGTATCAATAGAGTGATGATATAAATAGAGTGGTGGTATCAATAGAGTGATAATATTAATTAACTGATGGTATCAATAGAGTGATGATATCAATAGAGTGATGGTATCAATAGAGTGATGGTATTAATTAAATGATGGTATCAATAGAGTGATGATATCAATAGAGTGGTGGTATCAATAGAGTGATGTTATTAATTAAATGATGGTATCAATAGAGTGATGGTATCAATAAGGTGATGTTATCAATAGAGTGATGGTTAAAAATAGAGTGATAGTATCAATAGAGTGATGGTATCAAAAGAGTGATTGTATTAATAGAGTTATAGTATGAATAGAGTGATGGTATCAATAGAGTGATAGTATTAATAGAATGCTGGTATCCATACAGTGATGGTATCAATAGAGTGATGGTATCAATAGAGAGATGGTATAAATTAAGTGATTGTATCAATAGAGGGATGGTATCAAAAGAGTGATGGTATTAATTAAGTGATTGTATCAATAGAGTGATGGTATCAATAGAGAGATGGTATTAATTAAGTGATTGTATCAATAGAGTGATGGTATCAATAGAGTGATGGTATTAATTATGTGATGGTATCAATAGAGTGATGGTATCAATAGAGTGACGGTATCAATAGAGTGATGGTATAAATAGAGTGACGGTATCAATAGAGTGATGTAATTAATTAAATGATGGTATCAATAGAGTGATGGTATTAATAAGGTGATGGTATCAATAGAGTGATGGTATTAATAGACTGATGGTATCAATAGAGTGACGGTATCAATAGAGTGATGGTATTAATAGAGTGACGGTATTAATAGAGTGATGTAATTAATTAAATGATGGTATCAAAAGAGTGATGGTATTAATAAGGTGATGGTATCAATAGAGTGATGGTATCAATAGAGTGATGATATCAATAGAGTGACGGTATCAATAGAGTGATGTAATTAATTAAATGATGGTATCAATAGAGTGATGGTATTAATAAGGTGATGGTATCAATAGAGTGATGGTATTAATAGACTGATGGTATCAATAGAGTGATGTAATTAATTAAATGTTGGTATCAATAGAGTGATGGTATTAATAAGGTGATGGTATAAATAGAGTGATGGTATTAATAGACTGATGGTATCAAAAGAGTGATGGTATTAATAGATTTATAGTATGAATAGAGTGGTGGTATCAATATAGTGATGGTATTAATAGAGTGATAGTGATGGTATTCATAGAGTTATGGTATCAATAGAGTGATGGTTTTTAAAAGAGTGATGGTATTAATTGAGTGAGTGTATTAATGGAGTGATGGTATCAATAGAGTGATGGTATCAATAGAGTCGTGGTATCAATAGAGGGATGATATTAATCGAGTGATGGTATCAATAGAGTGATAGTATCAATAGAGAAGCGTATTAAATGAGTGATGGTATAAATAGACTGATGGTATCAATAGAGTGATGGTATCAAGAGTGATGGTATGAATAGAGTGATGTTATTAATAGAGTGATGGTATCAATAGAGTTATTGTATGAATAGTGGAATGGCATTAATTAAGTGATGGAATCAATAGAGTGATGGTAATAATAGAGTGATGGTATTAATTAACTGATGGTATCAATAGAGTGATGATATCAATAGAGTGGTGGTATCAATAGAGTGATGTTATTAATTAAATGATGGTATCAATAGAATGATAGTATTAATAGAATGATGGTATCCATACAGTGATGGTATCAATAGAGTGATGGTATTAATAGAGGGATGGTATTAAGTAAGTGATTGTATCAATAGAGTGATGTTATCAATAGAGTGATGGTATTAATTAAGTGATGTTATCAATAGAGTGATGGTATCAATTAAATGATGGTATCAATAGAGTAATGGTATTAATAAGGTGATGGTATCAATAAAGTGATGGCATCAATAGAGTGGTGGTATCAATAGAGTGATGTTATTAATTAAATGATGGTATCAATACAGTGATGGTATCAATAAGGTGATGTTATCAATAGAGTGATGGTTAAAATAGAGTGATAGTTTCAATACAGTGAAGGTATCAAAAGAGTGATGGCATTAATAGAGTTATAGTATGAATAGAGTGATGGTATCAATAGAGTGATAGTATTGATAGAGTGATGGTATCAAAAGAGTGATGGTATCAATAGAGTGATGGTATTAATTAAGTGATGGTATCAATAGAGTGTTGGTATCAATAGAGTGATTGTGATGGTATTCATAGATAGATGGTATCAATAGAGTGATGGTTTTTAATAGAGTGATGGTATTAATTAAGTGTTTGTATCACTTGAGTGATGGTATCAATAGAGTGATGGTATCAATAGAGTGATGGTATCAATGGAGTGATGGTATCAATAGAGTGATGGTATCAATAGAGTGATGTTATCAATAGAGTGATGGTATCAATGGAGTGATGGTATCAATAGAGTGATGGTATCAATAGAATGATGTTATCAATAGAGAGATGGTATCAATAAAGTGATTTTAACAATAGAGTGATGGTATCAATAGAGTGACGGTATCAATAGAGTGATGGTATTAATAGAGTGACGGTATCAATAGAGTGATGTAATTAATTAAATGATGGTATCAATAGAGTGATGGTATTAATAAGGTGATGGTATCAATAGAGTGATGGTATCAATAGAGTGACGGTTACAATAGAGTGATGTAATTAATTAAATGATTGTATCAATAGAGTGATGGTATTAATAAGGTGATGTATCAATAGAGTGATGGTATTAATAGACTGATGGTATAAATAGAGGATGTAATTAATTAAATGATGGTATCAATAGAGTGATGGTATTAATAAGGTGATGGTATCAATAGAGTGATGGTATTAATAGACTGATGGTATCAAAAGAGTGATGGTATTAATAGAGTTATAGTATGAATAGAGTGGTGGTATCAATATAGTGATGGTATTAATAGAGTGATAGTGATGGTATTCATAGAGTGATTGTATCAATAGAGTGATGGTTTTTAAAAGAGTGATGGTATTAATTGAGTGATGGTATTAATGGAGGGATGGTATTAATGGAGTGATGGTATCAATAGAGTGATGGTATCAATAGAGTCGTGGTATCAATAGAGGGATGATATTAATCGAGTGATGGTATCAATAGAGTGATGGTATCAATAGAGGGGCGTATTAAATGAGTGATGGTATAAATAGACTGATGGTATCAATAGAGTGATGGTATCAAGAGTGATGGTATGAATAGAGTGATGATATTAATCGAGTGATGGTATCAATAGAGTTATGGTATGAATAGAGGAATGGTATTAATTATGTGATGGAATCAATAGATTGATGGTAATAATAGAGTGATGGTATTAATTAACTGATGGTATCAATAGAGTGATGATATCAATAGAGTGGTGGTATCAATAGAGTGGTGTTATTAATTAAATGATGGTATCAATAGAATGATAGTATTAATAGAATGATGGTATCCATACAGTGATGGTATCAATAGAGTTATGGTATTAATAGAGAGATGGTATTAAGTAAGTGATTGTATCAATAGAGTGATGTTATCAATAGAGTGATGGTATTAATTAAGTGATGGTATCAATAGAGTTATGGTATCAATTAAATGATGGTATCAATAGAGTAATGGTATTAATAAGGTGATGGTATCAATAAAGTGATGGCATCAATAGAGTGGTGGTATCAATAGAGTGATGTTATTAATTAAATGATGGTATCAATACAGTGATGGTATCAATAAGGTGATGTTATCAATAGAGTGATGGTTAAAAATAGAGTGATAGTTTCACTAGAGTGATGGTATCAAAAGAGTGATGGCATTGATAGAGTTATAGTATGAATAGAGTGATGGTATCAATAGAGTGATAGTATTGATAGAGTGATGGTATCAAAAGAGTGATGGTATCAATAGAGTGATGGTATTAATTAAGTGATGGTATCAATAGAGTGATGGTATCAATAGAGTGATGGTATTAATTAAGTGAAGGTATCAATAGAGTGTTGGTATCAATAGAGTGATTGTGATGGTATTCATAGAGTGATGGTATCAATAGAGTGATGGTTTTTAATAGAGTGATGGTATTAATTAAGTGTTTGTATCACTTGAGTGATGGTATCAATAGAGTGATGGTATCAATAGAGTGATGGTATCAATGGAGTGATGGTATCAATAGAGTGATGGTATCAATAGAGTGATGTTATCAATAGAGTGATGGTATCAATGGAGTGATGGTATCAATAGAGTGATGGTATCAATAGAATGATGTTATCAATAGAGAGATGGTATCAATAAAGTGATTTTAACAATAGAGTGATGGTATCAATAGAGTGATGGTATCAATAGAGTGATGGTATTAATAGACTGATGGTATCAAAAGAGTGATGGTATTAATAGAGTTATAGTATGAATAGAGTGGTGGTATCAATATAGTGATGGTATTTATAGAGTGATAGTGATGGTATTCATAGAGTGACGGTATCAATAGAGTGATGTAATAAATTAAATGATGGTATCAATAGAGTGATGGTATTAATAAGGTGATGGTATCAATAGAGTGATGGTATCAATAGAGTGATGGTATCAATAGAGTGACGGTTACAATAGAGTGATGTAATAATTTAATGATTGTATCAATAGAGTGATGGTATTAATAAGGTGATGTATCAATAGAGTGATGGTATTAATAGACTGATGGTATAAATAGAGTGATGTAATTAATTAAATGATGGTATCAATAGAGTGATGGTATTAATAAGGTGATGGTATCAATAGAGTGATGGTATTAATAGACTGATGGTATCAAAAGAGTGATGGTATTAATAGAGTTATAGTATGAATAGAGTGGTGGTATCAATATAGTGATGGTATTTATAGAGTGATAGTGATGGTATTCATAGAGTGATGGTTTTTAAAAGAGTGATGGTATTAATTGATTGATGGTATTAATGGAGGGATGGTATTAATGGAGTGATGGTATCAATAGAGTGATGGTATCAATAGAGTTGTGGTATCAATAGAGGGATGATATTAATCGAGTGATGGTATCAATAGAGTGATGGTATCAATAGAGGGGCGTATTAAATGAGTGATGGTATAAATAGACTGATGGTATCAATAGAGTGATGGTATCAAGAGTGATGGTATGAATAGAGTGATGTTATTAATAGAGTGATGGTATTAATAGAGTTATGGTATGAATAGAGAAATGGTATTAATTAAGTGATGGAAGCAATAGAGTGATGGTAATAATAGAGTGATGGTATTAATTAACTGATGATATCAATAGAGTGGTGGTATCAATAGAGTGATGTTATTAATTAAATGATGGTATCAATAGAATGATAGTATTAATAGAATGATGGTATCCATACAGTGATGGTATCAATAGAGTGATGGTATCAATAGAGTGATGGTATTAATTAAGTGATGGTATCAATAGAGTGATGGTATAAAATAAATGATGGTATCAATAGAGTAATGGTATTAATAAGGTGATGTTATCAATAGAGTGATGGCATCAATAGAGTGGTTGTATCAATAGAGTGATGTTATTAATTAAATGATGGTATCAATACAGTGATGGTATCAATTAGGTGATGTTATCAATAGAGTGATGGTTAAAAATAGAGTGATAGTTTCAATAGAGTGATGGTATCAAAAGAGTGATGGCATTAATAGAGTTATAGTATGAATAGAGTGATGGTATCAATAGAGTGATAGTATTGATAGAATGATGGTATCCATACAGTGATGGTATCAATAGAGTGATGGTATCAATAGAGTGATGGTATTAATTAAGTGATGGTATCAATAGAGTGATGGTATCAATAGCGTGATGGTATTAATTAAGTGATAGTATCAATAGAGTGTTGGTATCAATATAGTGATAGTGATGGTATTCATAGAGTGATGGTATCAATAGAGTGATGGTTTTTAATAGAGTGATGGTATTAATTAAGTGTTTGTATCAATTGAGTGATGGTATCAATAGAGTGATGGTATCAATAGAGTGATGGTATCAATGGAGTGATGGTATCAATAGAGTGATGGTATCAATAGAGTGATGTTATCAATAGAGTGATGGTATCAATGGAGTGATGGTATCAATAGAGTGATGGTATCAATAGAATGATGTTATCAATAGAGAGATGGTATCAATAAAGTGATTTTAACAATAGAGTGATGGTAATAATAGAGTGATGGTATCAAAAGAGTGATGGTATTAATTGAGTGATGGTATTAATGGAGTGATGGTATCAATAGAGTGATGGTATCAATAGAGTCATGGTATCAATAGAGGGATGATATTAATAGAGTGATGGTATAAATAGAGTGATGGTATCAATAGAGGGGCGTATTAAATGAGTGATGGTATAAATAGACTGATGGTATCAATAGAGTGATGGTATCAAGAGTGATGGTATGAATAGAGTGATGGTATTAATAGAGTGATGGTATCAATAGAGTGAATGTATCAATGGAGTGATGGTATCAATAGAGTGGTGGTATTAATAGAATGGTGATGTAATTATAGTATCTCTCTTAGACCTATATTCCTTTTCAGCAGCACGGCTGCGCAGCTGTGATGATATTTGACCGATGCCGCGCAGCAGCTAAGAATTAGCGCGCAACAAAATTTTGTAAAAAAAATTAAATTTAAAAAATAAATTTTTTTTAAAAGCTTGTATTAAAAATGCACACAAAAAAGGATCGTGTGCAAATTTACATATGAGTTGTTTTTTGTTTTTTTTTTGTTTGTTTTTAAAAAAAAAAAAAGATTGCACACGGGCCAGGGAATCTAAGAGGGAACATTGTTTTAATCAGAAGTTTTATTTAAACTTTGTTGCAATGTTGTTCTTCTACATTTGGGAAACCTTAAAAGTAAATTAAAATTTAAGGCCAATCATTGATTCAGTTTCAATCAAATTTACAATGAACAAGATCAGTCCTAAAAGGTCGAAGTCAAAGTCGATTTAGTAGCAACAGCTGAAATTACAATGTCCGTTTTTTTTTTTGTTGTTTTTTTTGGTACAGTTTGGCGTGTAGTTTAAGTCGCGGTTTTATTTTAAGTTTATGGAATGCATTATAAGCAGCTGTACTATTACTAATTTGTTGATTTTGGAGAGGAAAGGTAGATTTGTATATACTTTTTCTTATAGAACTTTGTTTTAACTTTTAACCTAATTTAAACGCTCTTGAAAAGCGAATGTAGTTTGAGAGATTTTAAAAGAACGAATGTCCACCTTTCAAATTAAAAAGAAATACAAATATTTCAATTATTCTACTTATCACATATTTCGTATCATGAAAATCTTGTTTTATCCCATGCAAAACAAGTTCAAAAATATTTCTGTTTAAGTTTAGCGAAAATGTGTCTTACCTGTCGTGTGCTGCTTCTGTGTCCAGTTGAATGAAAAACTCAAACCTCTGCTCCTACACACTGATTGCATACTGTTTGCACCCAGTTATTTAATGCTGTCCGGAAATTCCCTGTTTCTGAATGACGTGAGTACCGAGAAACCGCTTTGGTTTCAGTTTCACGAGCTATTTATAGTATCTGGTTGGCTTAAGCCGCTTGAAATTAAAATTTATCACCCTTTAACGTGTTGGAAAAATGTAAAAATTATGGAATGGAAATTTATAAACAAAAAAATATATTGAACTATATTGCACATTTGAAATACAAGAATGTAAGAATGAATGATATAAATTGTAATTCATATATTTATCATCACAGTGTTTTACCATTTGATCACACATTAGGCCTGTGATAAGGTTTTGCAAATAAAAGCCAACTAAAACGATCTACTCGAATACTTTGCTTTACTCTTGATTGGAAACAAAAGTTCACTCAAAGAATTTTAACAACAAATTGTGGATGAGTTCTGTTTGCTTCTTTGTTTGTATGTTTATCTGTTTAATTAGGTCACTCAAATCAGATTACTGAAAGATTACAATGAATTGAAGGAAATATTTCGTTTTTGTCGATGTCATAGGTGGGTTAACCTTATTATAATCTGAAGCTATCAATTGCTGCTAAAAATACAAAATAAAACAATGCACTATTTTTAATATAAATTTTAAACATTTTCTTATTATCTCAAATATATTCTATTAAGCTTTTTATTACTAAGACTTGGGGGGAAAAAACGAATTCAAATAGCTAGAAAACCAGATTCAACAATTTGTGAATCACGCGGTTGGTTTTTTATTTTAGTTAATATAGCATTCAACTGCTTACAACTCCTATGAGTGGAGTAGCCTTGGTTATATCGTGTTTTTTGTCGTTTTTTTTTTTTTTTTTTTTTTTTTTTTTTAAAGTAAGTCAGGAAGATATATTATATACCCATTAAAATTTGGGTAACACAAACTAAGCCACATACACATTCCAATAAACAGCTACTCTCTAACAATTATTTTACAAGCAAGCAATAAACGAATAGATGTTTGCTAGATAAAATAACCAGCATAAAAAGCTAACTTCGATTTTTTAAATTATAGATGAATTCACTCACTATGTTAATGACACCTTGAATTGTTTAAATTTCATGGGAATGGAAAAAAAAACAAAGCTATGGATCGTTACATCAGTGATAATACATTTGAGTGTGTAAAGAATAGATGTATTTAAAAAAAGGAAGTTTTTTTTATTGTAGCTGTCATATATAACTAGAGATTTATTTCTCAAAATTCCTAGATTTATTTAATACGATTACTTATGAATTTTTATGCCAACTTAAATTAGTTTTTGTTATTGTAGATTATTATCCTCATTGGGATTAATATCTTGGATATAAATGGTACATACTTTAAGGAAGTGGCAATGAAATTACCGGAAACTTTTTTTTATAAAGATATCGTTTAGTTAACACAGTGTGATGTGCTAGCCAACGGAACTCCCCACTTTACAAAGGAGATAAAGCAGACCCTGGTTGTTAATGACACGTTTGACTTTCTAGTACAGGCCCTGGTTTGAATTTGTTCTAGTTTATCAATGTTTTCTTTGGTGGATGGGTCCCATACAGAAGATGCATATTCTAGTTTAGGTATCACCAGGGTGAGGTAGCATTTTAGTTTTAAATCTTTATTACATTTGTAAAAGATTCGTTTAATAAAACCTAAGGTTTTCTTTGAATTTTTAATAACCTCATTGTCATGGGGATTTCATGATAGTTTCTCATTTATTATGGCTCCTTAGTACTCTTAGCAATTGACATTTTTTCTGGGCGGAAAGACACACTCCAGCTAATTTACCATTTTATTAATTCATCTAAATATTTTTTTGTAAAATGTTTCTATCTTGTTCTGATTTAATTGTTCTATAGATTATACCTAACTAGACCGATACTAGAAAATTCCTCTTCTGTATGGGACCCATCCACCAAAGAAAAAAAAAACTAGAGAGAAGTCATTAAGAAGCTTTAAAATTCTTTACTGGAGAAGGTACAAGACTGACAAGAATAACACCATTAGTCAAATTCTTAAACCTAGAAAATTATAAAGAATATATTAACAAAGAACAATACATAGGAAATCAATTATATCTTAGAAAAAGAACAGATTTATTAGATCATTTTTGAGGTTTGTATTAGATTCTAACAAAACCCTAAAATAGATTTAGGGATAAAAACAACTTGTTTAGTGCTTAAGTAAGAACAAAACATACAGAGTCTCGTTCGTATTTTTCGCCTAGAATTCGGACTTGGAATGAGATGTCTGGTAAAATTAGAAAAAGTAACACTCTGTCAACACTGAAAACTCAAAGATGCAAAATTAGACCAAAAACCATAAGCTTATGATGCAATAATCTTCCATACAGAAGGAGCGCCTATAAGAGATAGGTTAAGATAAGAAGCTGGAAACATAGTGTTGACTAACAATAATACAAAGATTCAAGTTATACAAATAAGGATAGTGGCAAAAAATGTTTTTTCCAGTTACTTTAACCAATTTAACAGTGTTGATTAATCCGAACGATGAAATACTTGGTAAAGTTGATTAATCAAAATGATGAAATACTTGGTAAAGTTGATTAATCAAAATAATAAAATACTTGGTAAAATTGATTAATTAAAATTATAAAATACTTGATAAAGTTGAAAAGCAAAGATATCCGGCATCCTTCCGTCTCGCGAGACGATGGTGCATCAC
>MUZC01004442.1:417452-447785 GCA_002072015.1 Radix auricularia | reverse complement strand
AAAAAAAAAAAAAAAAAAAAAAATATATGAAATTAAAAAAAAAAAACCTGACGGCAACGGGATTCGATCCCGCTATCGTTAGTATTATATCATTTCCGAAACAACCATTCTATTACTTGATCTAGCGAAGCAATTGATAAAGGGTAATATTTTAAATTTATAACTGTTTTTTATTTAATGGCTCAATCTAGATTTTTTTTTAATCCTTTAAAATTCATTAACTCTTAAAGTCGCAAAGCGTCGTAATGCGTCTCTTCCCGCTATCCCAAAGCGTCGTAATGCGTCCCTAGATACAAATCTCGTTAGAAATGAGATCTCGGAAAGTAAAAACTCTTCAATGCTTGAAAAACGATGTATTCGACTTCCGGCAATGGCGGCCGTTGCCGGCACAAGTGTTATCGCTCGATTCGCGATGTTTTTTGGTAGTTTTAACGTTTTTTTTTTCGAAGATACATTTTCGTTATACTTTATTACTAAAATAATAGTACTAAAGTACAGGTAAATATTGTTTCAAACTCAGTACGATCTTTTGGATGCGTAAAATAACCATTCTTAGCCTTAAAAATGAAGTCAGTATGACAATAATATTATAAATGGATTTTACGCAAATTTTTTAATTTCATAACCGGTTGATCGTAATACGGGAAATCCTTACAGGACTGAGGCGGAAGTTTATTGAAAACCTTCTGGGGCTTTAAGAGTTAATAAGCTTATCTAGTGATCATGATATTTCATTATGAGAATTATAGTTTACTATTTAAGTATTAGTAATAGCATAATTGAAAATACAGAAAATTGTTTACGACATGTCGTAACTTGTCGTAACGGCAGACAACCCGGGCGGATGTTGCTGGCGTTACGACATGTCGTAGCACCAGCCACATCCGCGCGGGTTGTCTGCCGTTACTTTGTCGTAACAGTAGGCACTCCGTTAGTTATAATTGTGAATATATGGTTAGGGCTAAAGTGTAGTACTCTGACCGCGGCATCGCGTCTCTTCCGGTTGCTATGAAGGATAGTTGCTTCCCTTGAATCTTGTTTGTTTTCTTATTTATTTATTACCTCCCCTTTGTTTATTGTCATAATTGGATTTGTCAGCATTTGTGTTCTTGCGCGCGCGGCGCGCTTTCCCAAGTATAAATGAGTATATTCTAAGAACTTAAGAACTATTTGCTGTGCTCATTTAGACTTTAGAAAGGAGTGCTGCTAATTACCCTGGTGCACTTTCACCATTAGCTATGGGTGCGTTTTCATAGTAAGTAGACATTTTTGTTAAATTTTGGGTAAATATTGGCAAAATGGAGACTATGTTATAAAAAATGGAAGGTTTTAGGGTTTGGGTTAGGTATAGCTTTTGAATTTTCGGAAAATAGAAGATTTTAGGGTTTGGGTTAGGTATAGCTTTAGAATTTTCGGAAAATTGAAGATTTTAATTTTAGGGTTTGGGTTAGGTATAGCTATAGAATTTTAATTGTGGCAGTAGTGATCTAATGGGTGAATTTCTAAAAGCGATTAAAAAAGTGTATCCTCCCCTTTGTTGTGATTCCAATGCCTCATCGGTGAGTACCCATTGTTTTCTTCATTTTTAAAACTATTTTGCTTTTATGAAAAACGCTTATAAAATGCCCCTTAAAATATTAGAATGTCCCCCCATCCACCCCTATTTTTCCCCCTATGTTTTTCCTCTTTTTTTTTCAAAATTGGCGGGTTGCTAAAAAACTGCGAAATTTTAGAATCCCTGATTCCCCTACCCCTCTAAATTCACGGGGCTTGCACTACTTTTCTGGCGGTCACGTGCCACCGGTAATGACGGCGCGGTCAGCTATCTACATGTTTACCAGGGTTAGGTTTAGTTAGGGTAAATGGGGGTATTAGGCACCACACTTTAAGCATTTGTGCACATAATTCCATTTTCCTAAATAATCTTGAATGTTACATTAAAATGAAATGTACCATATTTACACTTTTCTGTCATCACAAAACACCACTTGTTTGGATAAAAAGGCATTGAAAATATTTTATTTTGATTTTTTAAAAATTCAACCTCACTTTCGTTTTTAATGACAGTTATGGGACATTAAGCAACCGCCTCGGGGGCAATAGGCACCACCCTCACTGGGTGCAAAAATCGCACAGCCACTTCCTCCATAGCCTCAAGGCTCCCTGTGATGTTAGTACACTGTAGATGATACCAGTGACTGCAAATGTCACATTGGATCCATTTGTCACCCCCAGCTTGACCGCAACGTCTACACTCGGTGTCATCTGAAGAGGAGTCCGAGTCGAGTGGGCTCCGAGATCGTGGGCGGGATCTTTTGCCTCTGCCTTAACCTTTGCCTCGTCCTCGCAAACTCTTGGCAGCCTCCTCCTCCCTCAATCTTTGGGCACATTCCTCTTCTGTCAAACTTTCCCCGTATCTAAAACGTTGAACTCTTGCCGACCTTCCTCTTCCTCTATTAGAGAAGTGAGGCTTCAGTTGCTCCATGAAAAAGGTCCGAATCGACATAGGGGTGGGATGAGTAGGCAATGGTTCAGGGAGAGGAGGAGCGGAAGGAGGAGTGGATGGGGTTCCCGATGAAGAAGCAGCAAAGGAGGTTCCTGATGAAGTGCCAGCAGAGGAGGTTCCTGGTGAAGTGCCAGCAGATGAGGAGCCTGATGAAGTGCCAGCAGATGAGGATCCTGATGAAGTGCTGGCAGATGAGGATCCTGATGAAGTGCTGGCAGATGAGGCTCCAGCAGATGAGGTTCCCGATGAAGTGCTGGCAGATGAGGGGTCAGATGGTGGAGGTATGACAACCTGGGGCCTTTCAATCGGATTCACAGCTTGAGGATTGAATGGGCAAATGCCAGTTAATCTAAAACCTGCCTTGATGGTTTCAGGTTCAAAGGATTCATCATACAGTTTTTTCAGCTGGCTAGGAAAGTCTTTTTTCCCAACAGGTCCACTATGAATCGTGGCAAACTTCACCAGCAACTGTTGCCATTTCAGCTTTACGGGTCAAAAGACTGCCCGATCAAATGGGTGTGTGAGATAAGCAGGAAGTCTCAAGAGGATGACATTGTTCTCTTTTGCCCTCTCAACCAGGGCATAAGACAGATGGGAAAGGTGTCCATCAAATATAAGGACACGTGGTTTGTCGCTGACGTCTCATGTGTTGGTGAGGAACAGCTTTGTAAACCAGTCCAGAAATTGTGGACCCTCCATCCAGCCTTTCTAACTGGTCGTTTAGCAGGTTCCAGCTGGGCCCCCAGTGTTCCACGCTTCGTACAAGTTTTTTCCCTTGTAAACGACATATGGTGGAAGAACTTTTCCACTTGCAGAGCCACAACAGTTCACCGTTATCTGCTCTCTGCCTGATCCACCGATGTGTTGATTGACATGTTTGGCGCCTTTTGTTGCCAAAACAACTTGAGACTTCGGGTCCGTGACAAAACCACTTTCATCTGCATCGAAGATCTGGCATGGTATATCCTTGACTCCAGCCTTGGTCAGTGCATTATCTAGCACCTCAAACCAATGCTTGAGGACCTCAGGGTCTTCTGCCCACGCTCTGGCTGAACTGAGGTGTTCAGTCTTTCTTGGCGTGATGTCTGCATGGCGAGAAAGAAATCCTTCCAGCCAGTCTCGTCCGGGTCGCCCACTGACAAATGTGGGTGTCCAATTCTGCTGCAGAAACAAAGTCCTGGACAATGTCCTTCACTTCTTCTGATGAAAACCCCCAGCCCCACTCAGCCATTAGCTTAATACTCTGCAAGCTCCGTTTCATGGACTGGAGAGAGTGCTGTTTGCCTGCCAACGTGAGAGTTCACTGGAATTTCGCCTTTTGTTCGACGAAGCAGGGACTTTTTGTTGATTCCGAAGTGCTTTGATGCTCGGTTGACTGACATATGTCCTTCCATAACAGCATTGTAGGCGTCCACTATTGCTTGGCTGGTGCTGAAATTCTGTCTGCTCGACCCTTCCTTCTTCTCATACTTCCGCACCATTCTGAGAAAACAGAACTATTGGGGGCATTAAGCACCTAATCTATAAAATAATAATAATTTATTAGAGGAGTTGCCAGCACAAACTAGAACTAGCTGTTGATATGCTAAAGTAAATACAAAACTAATTTATGTTGCTGAAATTTCATTTGTATAGATATTTTACAATAAAAGAGCAAATAGTTTGCTTCATATGTGCATTCAAATACTTGACTGGGGCATTAAGCACCCCCAGATTTAAGTCTCCTTTTATACTCTTGTGACATGTCCCATCACAAAAAGAGTGCTTGTACACTTAAAACAAAACACATTCTGTCATATTAACAAGGCAAAAGCTTGCTGGTCACAATCAAATGATTATATGATGTATTTAAAATATTTCATAGACGGCCATTCTAAAAACAACACTGAAGTTCAACATCATGGCTTTTTCCTGAAAAATAAAATTGCTAAAAAAAAACTAAGCCTCTGTGAACTAAAATGATTGAATCCCTAATTACTTCAACAAATCATTGGTTATAATGGCAAATGGTAAGCTTGTTATCTGCAAGGGCTTAGTGTAAACAGAAGTTTTACTAAGGTACTCAATGAAGCAAAAAAGTTGTGTATCCACTTTTCAAGATGGCACTGACTGAGGAAAAACATGTGCTTGAATTTTCCTCTTCTAGTTGCTTTTCAGAATAACCTCCAATGTATGGGACTAATGAAATAGAGGCTTCTGATTGGCTAAAATACAAAAAATGCTGGGGCTTATTGCCCCAGAAATTAATAGCAGTGTAATAGAGCAATTTATCAGGGTCTTTTCAGTACTGGTGCCTATTACCCCCTGGTGCCTAATACCCCCGTTTACCTCAATCACAGACAAATTTAAATTACAGTAGTATCCAAATAACTTTTTTAAAACTTCATAATGTTAAAATTTAAAATTATAATCTATATTTTGGATTTGTAGCAAGTTGTTAAATAAAAACGTATATATTAAATAAAAATTGAAAGTTCTCTAATAAGAATTGCCTTAAAAATGCAGAAATATTTAGATCTATTATTTTTTAATTTGGAAGTCCAAAGTCATAAAAATGAATGCGAAAGCATTTAACTTTTCAGGTTTTTCCCCAAGTTTTTAATGCATGTGGGAATTTTTAGCCCAATTCGGGAATTTTTTGCTTCCTGCCAGGGAAAATCTGGCACTTAGACTTCGCAACACTGGGGGAGGGGAGCACATTGAGTGTTTGTGGGCTTCTTAATGGACAACTCAAGGTTTAAAAATATCCACAAAGAATTTAGTTGGAAATAAACTTACATTATTTTTGTTAAATATAGTCATTAAAGCTTACTTTTACTATAACAAAATCTCTAACTCCTGTCTATGGGAAAGTTTTGATTTGCCGTGCCTTCTTTTTAAAAATGATATGTGCATGTTCAGTAACACTCAACTATATAAATATTTGTTGATTTATAAACGTTACATCCATTCTACGCTAATGACAATCTTACGTCATAACATAGAGTGAGTTTTACATGGTTTCTCTAAATATTATTGATTTAAATAACTACATATTCAGTCGTATTCCTGTGACATATCAAAGGTCTAAAAAAATATTAAAATTTGCTTTAAAAACACATTAAATTATAATAGCTGAAATATGTCAATAAATGGTCCCCCTTATTTCCCTTTATGTAACACTTTCCACTCCCTTGAAAATTCTTTCTTTAGAATTTGCATTTTAAAATATATATTTTTTATTGTGGCTGTGATGGTCCACATATTTGCCAGTTACTTGCCGATTGTCTAAAGTCTAAGACTAGCAAGTTGTACAGAATAGCTTACTATTTCATTATAGAAAAGCTTACTATTTCGTTATAGAATAGCTTACTTACTATTTCGTTATAGAATAGCTTACTATTTCGTTATATAATAGCTTACTATTTCGTTATAGAATAGCTTACTTACTATTTCGTTATAGAATAGCTTACTATTTCGTTATATTATAGAAGAGCTTACTATTTCGTTATATTATAAATTATAGAATAGCTTACTTACTATTCCGTTATAGAATAGCTTACTATTTCGTTATAGTATAGAATAGCTTACTATTTCATTATGAACTAGAGCAAGCTTTGGGTTGGTGGGACTCGCAAAATATACACATGTACTTGATGTACAGTCTCATTTCCCATTCATTCAGTATTTTAATATTTTGTAATAGTAATAGCATTGTTAATTTGGAAACAGTAACTTACGGCGACATGTCCTCGGTAGTATAGTGGTAAGTATCCCCGCCTGTCACGCGGGAGACCGGGGTTCGATTCCCCGCCGGGGAGGCATCTCCTTTTGCTCTCTCTCTCTCTCCAGAGTTCGTTCTTTTCATTCACTTAAAGTCGTTTCCCCAAACCCACCCTTTTGAACAACTGGGGTTTTCAGGAAGTCTTCACCCGACACTAAATCATTAGCGGCGTATGCCACGACGCAAGTCGGCTGCTATGAAATAAACTTCTAAAAATTCTTCATTATGTCCGACATGTCATTACATATAATATAATTATAAATAATATAATTATAACAACATCCAAAGATTACACGAGTGACTGGGTGAATTTTTTAGATATGATTTCCGTCGATGCCTTGGATTAAGGAAGATAGTTTATGCTAATATTTTAATCTACTAATTTCTTCTGGGGTGGAGAGGGGATCTTTTTATGCCACAAGGTAGTTTGAGGTAACTATAATTATTCGCCTGGTATATAAGAGCGGTTGATAAATGTCATTTATATATTCATATATGTCACTATCTCCTCGGTAGTATAGTGGTAAGTATCCCCGCCTGTCACGCGGGAGACCGGGGTTCGATTCCCCGCCGGGGAGTTAACTTTTTTGTTCTAATTTTTTGTTCTAATTTATGTTATCTTGTTGAACTATTTGATAGACAACACTTGATGGTGTAGTCGATAAAAGATGCCCGCTGCCCAGAGGTTCACACAAAATGAGGGGTGAGACTGCAATCAGGCTTATGGAAATGACGTAAACAAGGCAAGGGTTAGCCTGACACTGACAGGGCGTATCAAAACAGCGAACGTTTCGGCAAAGAGCCATTTTCAACGGACATACAATTGCCCAAAGGGTCATGTGTTTTACCCCGAAGCTTACAATATCCCCGGAACACAGTTCACTTACACGATATCGTGATCATATTATCCTTAGCCTTAGGCGTGTACCGGATTCAAATTTTTGAAATGCGGTTGAAATTGGCCGGATTTATGAAGACAATGAAGTAAAATTCTGCCGGTGTCGGAACCGGATTCGTTAAAATATCCGAGTTTTATGATTCGCCGGAGCTTTAGTGTGATACTCCTTAATTATTATTATCAGTGTGAATCTATTAGTATTGTGATGATAAACCCTTAATTTAATTTGTGTTAATTTTTTGGGGGGATAAAAACTTGCGTCGCTAAGTTTTAACTTTTTATTAGTCACATCTTTGCCTTTGCTATTTTTTTTTTTTGTGTGGTTTATAAGTTTATATAAGTTAACCCAACCCACCAACCCACCTTGGTCTAGGGGTGATACGTTCAACGATGTTCATAAATAAACAACGAACACAGAATCAAGAAAAAAAGGTGCAAGGCCACCCAAGCCGTCAAAGCCACAGTCACAACCAGTGGCGTAGCTTGAGCTTTTGCCGCCCGGGGCGGTCTTTAATATGCCGCCCTTTTAGGGGCCTCCCATAAATGACGTCACGCACCGTTCTTTTTTTTTCTTTTTTTTTTTTTGGTGGGGCAACACACATATTACGTCATTCAAAACGCGCAACTTTAAATAAAAGTTCCACTTAAATATATCATTGCCGAAAATGAAGTTTTACGTGGTTTCACGCGTGTTACGCTATTAGAGTGCAGCCTTACACTAAAAACATATTTAAATGACACAATTTTTTTTTTAAACACCCTCGTTTTCACATAGAAAATACCGCTTGTATTGGGGGGGGGGGCTTTGTGACGTCACATTGAGAAAGGGGTCTAAGTTTTCGTTTCATGACGCCGTGTGATGAGGGGGCAGGGAGTGAAAAATCCGACGAAATCACGTGACGTCATTTATGAACGGCCTCTTAAGTCAATCATATGATGGTTTTTATAAATTCATAAACTTGAATAAAAAATTGCAATGGAAACAAAGTACATTGTAAAAGGTGAGGAACAATTTTACCATAGCATGCCCTATTTATGTAAGCAGTAAAAAAAAGATTCCACATAAGATGATTTACCTATAATTAAAACATTATATAAAATACAAAATAATTGTTTTGAAGGCCACAAGAAAGTTATAAGGGTCGCCCCCTCCACAATGAAACNTGCCTGCCAACGTGAGAGTTCACTGGAATTTCGCCTTTTGTTCGACGAAGCAGGGACTTTTTGTTGATTCCGAAGTGCTTTGATGCTCGGTTGACTGACATATGTCCTTCCATAACAGCATTGTAGGCGTCCACTATTGCTTGGCTGGTGCTGAAATTCTGTCTGCTCGACCCTTCCTTCTTCTCATACTTCCGCACCATTCTGAGAAAACAGAACTATTGGGGGCATTAAGCACCTAATCTATAAAATAATAATAATTTATTAGAGGAGTTGCCAGCACAAACTAGAACTAGCTGTTGATATGCTAAAGTAAATACAAAACTAATTTATGTTGCTGAAATTTCATTTGTATAGATATTTTACAATAAAAGAGCAAATAGTTTGCTTCATATGTGCATTCAAATACTTGACTGGGGCATTAAGCACCCTCTGATTTAAGTCTCATTTTATACTCTTGTGACATGTCCCATCACAAAAAGAGTGCTTGTACACTTAAAACAAAACACATTCTGTCATATTATTAAGGCAAAAGCTTGCTGGTCACTATCAAATGGTTCTATGATGTATTTAAAATATTTCATAGACGGCCATTCTAAAAACAACACTGAAATTCAACATCATGGCATTTTCCTGAAAAAAAATTGCTAAAAAAAAATCTAAGCCTCTGTGAACTAAAATGATTGAATCACTAATTACTTCAACAAATCATTGGTTATAATGCAAAATTGTAAGCTTGCTACCTGCAAGGGCTTAGTGTAAACAGAAGTTTTACCAAAGTACTCAGTGAAGCAAAAAAGTTGTGTATCCACTTTTCAAGATGGCACTGACTGAGGAAAAACATGTGCTTGAATTTTCCTCTTCTAGTTGCTTTTCAGAATAATCTCCCTTGTATGGGGCTAATGAAATAGAGGCTTCTGATTGGCTAAAATACAAAAAATGCTGGGGCTTATTGCCGCAGAAGTTATTAGCAGTGTAATAGAGCAATTTATCAGGGTCTTTCCAGTACTGGTGCCTAATACCCCCTTTTGCCCTATAGAATTGTAATTGTTGAATTTTCCAATTTCTTTGGTACGCGGCATATCAACAATGATGACAGCCATGTTGAGTGGGAACGTTAAGTCGGATTTAACCGCATTTAGAATTTAGGTTTAGTTTTAGATTATTTGTTAATTTATGGTTGGGGTTAGGTTTAGTTATATTTGTGAATTTAGGGTTAGGTTTAGTTTTAGAATCTCAATAGTTGAATTTTCCAATTTCTTTGTAACTAACCTTGCATAGTATAGCAACAAAGATGGCGGCCATGTAACGTGGGAACGTTAAGTCGGAGTTTAACCGATTTTATATTTAGCTTGTACTTGAAGTTTTTTTGGCTAATTATCGTTTAACAGATCCAAGATGGCGGCCGGAAAGTTGGTAGCGTCCAGGACTGTAAGGTTGCTATGTTGTAGTTACCTCCCTTTATTGTTGTATTTCCTTGGTTGTCTCCCTCACCAAAATAATAAAAACAACGGGGGAGGGGGAACGCCTCCCCTTATAATTATTAGATACGAATAATCGAATACGAAACTGCTGACATAGCGAGTGATGCAATGATCAATAAGTGCGCGAATTTGAAGGCTCGCTCTTTTTCCGTAGCGCAAACATCGCATTGGAAATTTATTAGTGAATTGCTAAATGGAAGAAGCTGATTTAAGTGTTTTTACTAGTGATATTTTGGAAGGATATAACTCGAGAATTATTTATAACGTGTATTTTTCGTGATTTTCTTCCATTGCCTGGCCGATTTCATTTTCAGCATTTTCCCCTCAGTTGGGACTTTCGATCCGCCCCCCATCTTTGTGACTTGCATGGCAACCAAAGATGGCGGCCGGAAAAGACCTTATTTCGGCCTGATCCGTACAACCATAATTTACCTTATTTTTTTAAATGTGTACCATTTTGTTTTCACTGGCCTTTTTTTGGGGGGTCGGCTTATGACTATGACTGGGTCACACACTTTTTATTTTATAATTTATTATTCTCTTCCAAAAGAGGGAGGTCAACAGGGAGAGTGAACAGGTTATAGAACATTAATAATAGACTAATAGTTATCACCTACTCTACTGATCTATTGCTAACTGAAAACACTAATCCGGTGTTTTAATTATCTGGTCAAATAAGGCGGGATTACCAACTATTAAACTAATATTCATAACTAATAGGGCTGTTTATCATTGACTTGGACGCTGTTGTTGCTAGCTATCTCCCCTTGCCTTAATGACTAATTTATGGCTTTGTTTACCCTTATGCAAATATTGAGATGACGCGGTAGTCGAGTGGTAGCGCGCTCGACTGGCGTACCAATGGTCACGAATTCAAATCCACGCGAAGGCGAGGATTTGTTCCCGGGGCCTGAGGAGTCCCCGCGTCACCCAGCTCCGAATGGGTACCTAACTAGACAATAGTTAGGCGGCTGGGTAATGCGTGGAACCCTTATAGCCGTGGCCTGTGAACGCTGCATCACTTGCCAACAGATCATCTCTCATGGTCTGTGGACGCAATTATCTTCTGCATAGAAGGAGCGTCTGTATTTCTAAGAAAGAAAGGGAGAAAAAAAAATGATGATCATGATATGAAACAAAGTGGAGGGGCATGGGGAGGGTTCTCCCCATGCCCATATGCTATGTGCACTTGAAATATAAGGGTGCTGCAACATTGCCCAAAGAAAGGCATTTTTTTCCCCAGTAACATCGTGGTAGAATGTTTTGTTAATTCTTGTGTAACATTTTTTTAAAATGGAGGGTTAGTTTTAGAATTTAGTAAATTCTAATACCTATGTTTTATTATATACTTGGCTTGATTCCTTTAAACTCGATTCAAAGTGGGGAAAATAGTTCAAAAATACATCACGCACTTTGCATAGGCATTCTAAAGAATGGTTTGAACACCTTGATGAGCCTGTAACAAGAATACCTTGAGCTCCTCTGTTCCAAAATGTCAAGCTCACCGGACAATCCTGTAATAGTAATATGAAAAAATTTCAATTGCACTTAATTGCAATTTAAAATGTTTTTTTTTTTACAGATTTTTATGAAAATTGTTGACATCTAATTAAAATTGTTGAATCTAATCCATCCATTCTACCAGGAGTTTTTCCTACATAAAAGAACACTTCAGAGATATATACAGAGCTGACAGTAAAGTTGTTAAAGATTTGTACAAGTCTATGATGTCCCAGCTTGAGTCTATGATAAAAGTAAGTTTTACAAATCATTGAAATAGTGAAATGAGACATACAGAACGTTCGTTTTCAGTGCTCTTGATAGTACAAAACAGATTGTCATGCTTGACTATTTATAACTTTAATTGAATATTTTCAAAGCAAGAGAAAAATGGTTAAGAGCTAATGTTTCTTTAGCAGTTTTTGCAATAATTTTTAAGAGGCCGCTCTGCCATTTCAAATACATGCAGCTCAGAAAAAGAAGTCATTCCTTATAATATAAAATCTATTTTTTTAAAAACGTTCCAGTACTTTGTTAGGTTGTTAACAGTTAACTGGTCCTGTTTAATTAGAACCAGTTAACCGTACTTTCATTAAGTCGGTATTAGCTTATTACCCGGAATTAATTTTTTGTTGTGTTATGGCAGAAGACCAGAGCCAATATGCGAGCAACCATGACATCAAAGCGTTTTCTTTATATTCTGGTCTATTAATAATAATAAAATACATGTCATTACTGTTAGTGGAGTTAACTAAAATAGTGAAAATTTTTAATTAAAAGAATGTATTCCTTTTATTACTGAAGCATTCTTGCAGTGGGAAGGCGATGGTACTGAATCATAGTACCAGAAGTAAAAAAGCGCAGCAGTATGGTTGAAATGTGAATAACGATCAAGGCCTTAACTGTTACTATTTATATTGCAAGAGGAAAGATAAGCCTTCTAGACCGGTCTTCAAATTCAATTTCGGTCTTAAATCAGTTTTCCAGCTTAGTACATGCACGTCAAAGGCAATAGACTTCAAATTACCTAATTGATATAAAATTTAATGTTTTCTAAAATTTATTTCATGTGCATTGGAAAAAGAGCACAGCGCATGACAGCTGAACGCAAACGGGCTGTGATGTTACAGGCAAGAATTTGATGCCTTCCCTTGTTGGTTCTAAAATATTTAAGGGAAAATATGGATCAGACAGTAAAACAGGCTTTTCTAAACTAATAACCAATCCACAAAAACAAACTTACTTGACAATATTTGATAATATGCCGTTTTTACTTTTATTACATACAAATTAAAAAATTTGATATCATTACGGTTTACTTGGATTTTTTTTTCTTTCTTTGAATTTGCTGTTTTGACGGCAACACTAGAGTTAGTACGTCACGGGCGCTTTGATTACAAAACAGAGTAAAAATACAGACCGATGTTTTACTGTTGTTTTGTTTAAACGGCTAACCATTCCTCAAAAACGAGCGGTCTTAACAACCTTAGTACTCAGTTGCTGTTTGTGGAGTGTGGGTTGCAAAACATTGAGAATTAATGATAATAAATAAGAGTTTATAAGACATCTATTGCTTTTTTGGAACTGAATTCAAATATTAATTGCTAGAGAATAAGTAAGTTAGGTTTTTTACCCCATTTGTTTATTTCTTTTAACAACAGCAAGCTAAAATGAACAAATAAAGTACATGTATATGTTTAAAAATCAATGAGCTTCTGTATTAGATTTTAAAAAACAACATTTTTTTAGCTCTTAGCATGCCTATGATTTTTTCTCCTACATTCAGGAAGAAATTGATTTACAGATAGAAAATAACAAAGTTAAAGAACTCTTACATAATTTGGACCAGATAAACATGGAATACAGAGATCAAACACAAAGGAAATGGTAACCATAAATTGTTAAATGTTGACATCTTAAAACTGTTTAGATAAAAAGAACATTATTATTTTTGTCCACTCTATGTTCAATGTGTGTGTAGATTGCTTATTCAGAAGATTCTGGCACAATTATTATTGGGGCAGAAAGAGGAAAAACAAAAGCCACTTTAAGGTTGTCCCAGCCTCTTGTGATGTGAATTGAAATAAATAACAACCCCTTTGTATTCAGGGGTTTGGCAAAATCTCATGCCCTGGAGTTGGCCATCACAGCAGTAACATGCTCCTTTTGCCATAAACTTTCGCTGAGTATAAACTGCACAATCTTGTGCTTTCTTATGTTAGCCAGATTCCTGGGTCCATTTTTGCTCAAAACATTGACATGTAATCGTCAAATACTTATAACCACCATCTTTCTCACTTTTATTATTGTGCAAAAGTTTTATTTATTTTGGCAGATAATTTTAAAATTATTTGAAAGAATTCTAAAAATAAAGTGAAATACTTTTTAATTTCAATTCAATTATTTTTTCATAATTACTTCTCATTATAAAAATATTGGTCGTTCTGTGTAGTTATGTCTTTTTATTATTACATTATTTATATAAATTAGCAAATTATTTTTAGGTTAAGTAATATTTCTGCTGATTAATTTTTTTTATCAGGAGACCAAGTGGTAATCCAGGAGATGATATTAAGGCACACATGTTTGAATCAAATATGGTGGAGGTGCAACAGTTAGAAAAAATCCTGAGTACATTAGAGGGCAAGAACAAATACCTCAATGAGTGCATTGTGACCACCAATGAAAAATTGCAAGCCTCCATTCAAATGGTGGAGACTCACTGTTCTAATTGGCAGGAGGTATATATAGATTGCTGTCACTAAAAAAAGCCTTCACTATTTGATTAGAACATAGAAACTAAGCAAGTGTAGAAACTGTGCTCTTAGACTCTTACTCTTAGTAATCAATCACAGTAACTTTTTAATACCTAAACATGTCTTGACTTTTTATTTTCAGGCTGCCAATGTAGTATCAGATACAACTAAACAACAAATAATTAGTATGGCCATGAATTCACCCATCTCTCTACAATTGGAATCCCCAAGATGATCACTAAATATTTTTGTTGAAAGAACTGAGAAACTGGGCTAGGTTTTGAGCAAAATGTGTCAATGTACACAATAAAGGAGAATATTTTTTGTAGTCTTATTTATTTTAAGTCTTTTTAATGGACTGTTTTGTACAGTGTACAGGTAATATTGAATTTGGTGGATCCACCCACCATAGTTTTTTAAAATTAGCTTTAAAAATAAATAAATAAAATTACATTATCTCTATCCCCCAAGATTGTACATCCAAAACAAAAACTTTCAAAACAATTGTATGTATAAGTTGATCTTGAGTGTGAGTCGAACCCCAAATTTTGTCTCTTGAAAAAGTGGAATTTTACATTCTCCAATGATCACTACAGTAAACTCATGGTGTTAACAAATTGATTTACGCTTGTATAAGTCGACCCCCTGATTTCGGCGCTTGAAATTTTGAAGAGAAAACTTGTCTTATACTTAAGTATATACAGTATCTAGATTACATTAACACTTCATGGTTGAACATTTATTATAGAAATATTGTAAACATTTAAATACATGTATTTGTTTTCACATGAAAATTTATATTAAATTTGAAGAAGTGATTGTCACTTTTCTATTCTTGTAACTATCAGTGTATTCATTTGTAAAAAAAAAAAATTAGATATACTTATACCCATAGCTTTTTATAAATTATCACTTAAGTCTAAGCATATAGCTACAATACAAGTGTTTGTGCAGCCTTTTAAAATTTGAAGTTGGATAACTATATGAAATAATTATTTCAATTTAGTTTCATATCCTTTGGAGTAAAAAATGTGTAATATCTGTTTAATATATTTTAAATTAAAATTCTTACACCACCCTGAAGAATAGTTATTGGACCGTTATTAAATTTATTTTGTAATATTTGTATGTACTTTAAAAACATAAACACTATGCTATATCAGGTTAGTGCTTATCAGTGGTGAGTCATTTTTTTTCTCAAAACATGACAAAAGAATAAGTTTTAAGTATGTATCCCTTATCGAGAAATTAAGAATAATATTTAACATTAAAAAAAAACAACAAATATTTGTTTTTAAAATATAAAGTATTTTATTAAATTAATAAAAAGTATCAAAAATTATTTTTTTAAAAACAATTAATATGTCACATTAACAGTTTGGTATATAGACAAAAAGACAAGTGACAAAACGACATGGTGGCAAAAGTTTTCAACACCTCTGTCTTTAATACCTTAAATTATACAATAAAGTGTAATCTAATTGTTTTTAGATAATCTAAATACTTGATGGTTGAAGAAACATGGTATTCGATTAAAGACTTGCGTATCATTACATTAAAATTCAATTACCACTTGAATTATCTGTACAATACAAGTATACAAGGACATTATAATATTCAGATTCCTTATTACTTAGAGTAAGAGACAAAATGTATGTCATATTGGGTCAAAGTACTATATGACTATGCTGTATACCATGACACTACATTCATAAGGATGTAATCTGCTATACAGAAATTTCATTTTGTAATAACAGTCCGGTAATTGCAAATAAAATGTGTTATTAAACATTTATTTTCTCAATTCTATCAGTAATTATGCATAAGATTGTGATCTCAAAAGGTGTATCACTATTGCTATTCAATTATACTGTACAGGTCTACCTTAAAAGTCTGTCTAACTAAATAAGGCTTTGTAAAATTTCATTAACACCCTCTGCAGTTAAATTTAATGTAATGTTTAAAAAGAAAAGTACAGTCAAACCTTTCGCCAAAACGGGAAAAAAAATTTGTGGAAAAGTTGCTACCTTAACGAAGGAATAACAGCCCTAATTCTGTGATAAGCAGAAGAAATCCTGGCTTTCTCGACATCCATAAGAATTTTTTTGAGGAGACAAATTTGGAAGGAGGTCCTTGAAATTTTGTTGGATGTTCCCATGTTTTTCTCTGCAAAAGGTAGTATACTTAAGGAGAATAAGAATTTCTAACTCCAGCATGCCAGATGTATAGTTGTAGAAAACATTTGGAACTTAGCCAAAGGTGCCTTCACCAAAAATTAGGTCTGTTATCGATTAATTTAAATTTAATCTTTAACTTTTGAAAAATTACCGAATAATTAATCGATACTTTTGATTAAAGATGAAAATAAGATTATGACGTCATTAAACTGAACATTTCATTAAGTGCCCATTGTTTAAGTATTTAATAAAAAATATTATATTTTTAGGAGATATTTATGTTTAATTATAAGTAGTTCGCTTGAATGTCAATGACTTTTAATTTCGTTTTTTGTTAAGTAAAACAATGTTTATTTTTTAAAATATCATTCTCCTTATAATAGCTGCTTATTTTAAAGTTTAATAAATCGAAAAAATTGTTGAAAAATGTTTCTACAATTTTAATCTCTATTTTATCTATTAAAAATATTAAAATAATTTTTTAAACATTTTACCGATTAATTGAGAAATTAATCGTTAATTTCCGCAGCCCTACCAAAAATATTTTCATTTTCCAACGCCTTTAACCTTAACATTATTTAATTTATCTCCAATAGCTGAAATTCTATCTTCATCATCCTATCCTAAATCAAGCAGTATAAAGTGTGCATATTTTTCTGAGATTGTTATGTTTTGGCAAAAAAAGTACACAATAAAGTTCTTGCAACACCTCTGACGCTATTGGTGCAAAGATGTATCATCCACTCATGTTACTGTTAGGCTGGATTATGCACAGATGTGTGGAGAATTTTTTTCTTGTATAGGGAACTGAGTTATTTTAAAGAAAAATCCCAGGCCTTGTGATTTTATACAGCACATTATTTTGGAAAGAAGTCAAGACCTATTAAGGCTTTAACTTTTAAATACATTACTATAATAATAATAGCTATAAAGTCAAATTAAAATTTCTATATCAAATTTTGTTTCTGGTGATGAAAGTGACCATGGAAAAAGAATTTATTTTGTTCAACTGGTATTAAATTTAGTGTGTCTCCTCTGTTGGGCTTCTTGAAATTTTTTAAATAAACTGCTTCGTCTCTCTTTTAGCTTTTCTGATCTGCACTCCTTTGCATCTGATGAACCACATGAAGAGTCACTGTCAAGAATATTTTCATCATGACAATTGTTACTATCACTTTTCTTTTTAATATTACTGGAATCTTCACTGTCATCACTTACCAGCTCTGCAAGCATTTTTTGTTTTTTTCGCAAAGAAGGTGAACAAATATTGCTATTTTCGCTGTCTTCAGTGTCAATTCCTTTGCTGCTAAGAAATTTGTCTGTCGAGTCATCAGAATCCTCATTATTGCAACTTTGATTGAGGAACGCTGTTTTGTCACTTTTAGATGTCGGAAATTCCTCTTTAAAACTTTCTGTGGATAAGTTTTTTTCATCTTCACTGGAGCTCATCTCAATTATCCTTTTGTGATAGTTTCGTATCCTGTGAGATGTTTGGCTGCAAATTGAGGAATACAATTAAATGAAATCTATGATATTATCTACTTTTTAAGTTTAGGTCTCTATTATTAATCATTTTTAATAAAAATCTCTTTACAAAATACTTATTTTTCACATAATTATAATAAGGAAAGAAAAATATATATTTCAGAGCTAAATCAACTAAGTGTACTTTTTGCAAAAATGCAAATGAAAATAAACTAGCTGACCTGCTTAATAGCTAGTAATTTAGTAACGGGTGAAGACTTCCTGAAAAACACCGTTGTCCAAACGACTGTGAGTGAATGAAAAGAAGGAACTCAGGAGAGAGCAACATACAATTGTCCATGACTGAAAACAGGTTTTTGATACAGACATATCTTTTTGAACGTTTGGCCCAGTTAGCAAACCAAACCAGCCGGAATCGAAGAGAACAATGGAAAGGCAACGTGGCTCAGTCGACTGTAGGAAATGCCAAGGAGCGATGAGGTACACACTGCTGAGGGTATACACAGTTGCGCATGCCTGGAGAGTGATGGAAAGCGCCTAAAGTATTAATTTTATGAAAGTAATTGTTGAGGAGAGTGTGTGACTACTTTTCTGTCACTGAGCACAACGAAGAGCATGAAGTTATTATGCCAAACAAAGCTTACAGCCGTGTTGCGAAGTCATGTTCGAAAAGAAAGTGGAAAATGAACGGGCACAAACACTAACATTATTAAAAATTTAAAAAGTAATGTCTTAGCTGGGGCTTGAACCTACGACGTTCCGCATGTTAGGCGAATACAATAACATGCTATTCTGTTGTTCTGAAAGAACAAAGGTATTGACCTCAATTGAACGCATTTTAGGTCTCAATGACCCCCCACCCTCTGCATAACCTTTTCTTGTCAGCTGATTGGTCGGTGGAGTTAGACAGCTTGGTGTCCGGCATGGTTGAACCATGAGGAGATTTATATATATAGATTTTCAGTTTAAGGAGCAAAGTTGTCTCCTTTTCTAAATTTAGAAACAATTGCAAATAATAAATTGATATACTTTTAATGCAATATGGTAAGCAGGAGCGGCGTTTGAGGGTGGCAACTGGCAACTGGGGCGACTGCCCCAGGCCCCGCGCTTAGGTAGGTCCCGCGTTTCGGTCCTGAACATGTCTCGTCCTGGTTAATAGCCTATACATGTAGAGCCAAAGAGTGGATGGTAGAACGTATGCTGGAAACGATTGTAAAGAAACGAAAGAGGCACTCTTGTAATCCTTTTTGAAGGTCAAATTCCGTAGTGTAGCTCTAGACGTCTTTGAAAGCATTACACCGTTAGCGGAAAATAGGTCAGATGTACCATTCAGCCAATCCCCTTTTTTGTGTACACGTCATTCACAATAGATTTACTAAAATAGTAATAATTTAATAAAAAGGTGATATGCGGTATTAAAATTACACAATAATCAAGATATTTCATATTTTTAAATACCATAGCAAGCATACTGGTGCTTAGCGATCTTTACTAGTACTCTGGCCCCGTGGGGTCATTGCTGGCACTAGGCCCGCGCTTACCTAACGCCGCCACTGATGGTAAGAGATAAGTGTCAATCAAATATAGCTGTAAAAGTTGTATGTCGTACTGTCCAGGAAATCAGTAAATGGAAGCATTTGTAATGAATGTGATTTCAACAGTGAAAGTTAGTAAAACAAAAGATTTTTGAATTACCAGGTACAAAGTTGAGTTTCATGGCAATAGTCATATCATGATAAGTCCCAGATAAAAATTACCAAAGTAAAATTATACAAAACTTCCTATATGATTTTTTAATTTATTTGTTAATTGTGGTTATTTATTTGCAAGTTACAACAGGAATCTGAATTTACAAAGAGGCAGACATCATCATAGAGGTCTCTCCTTCATAAAATTCATTATGAAAACAAAATGTATAAAAATTTCAACACAATTATAATTAAACTCTATATAACAGTACCCCTTTTTATCATCTTCATCATCTAATTCAGAGCTTTCGTCAGATGAAATGTCATCGCTAGTGTCTTCATAATCATCAAAATTGTAGGCGTTGTAACTGTAATAAAATATTTTAAAATTGCATGTCATTTGTGTTTCAGATAATCTTATTTCATTTTCCCAAGATTAAAAGATACTTTTAACATAATTATATACAAGTACTTTCTTTTCTCATTTAATTGTTTTAAGGGTTATTTAAATTGAAGTAATGATAAAAATAAAATTATTGTCGTACATTGATTGCAAAAGAATGATTGGAGTACCAGAACTTCTAGAATGCTTATAGAGCAGGTGTGGCCAAACATGTAGTAACTGAGAGCCATTTTAAAGCAAAAAAAATGTTGAGAGCTGCATGAAGGTCTATGGTTCATTAAACCTGGACTGCAAATCTTCTAGCAATCTTGTAACATATCTTTCATAAAATCAAAATGTAAGCGAGCCGCGATTCGGCCATCGGTAGTATTGAGTATGTTTTTTGTAGATCTAATATATATACGATTTATCAGAGTGAGCAAACAACATTGAGTCTTTGCTACTGGTTAGCTTACACCTTAGTGAAATTGTTGACAGTCTTTTTTGGTGTTAAGCGTTTCAGTCTGTGTAGAGTTTCTTGACTTTCAATTTTATCCCAGATAACATTCCTGGAAGGAAGGCTAAACTTAGGCTTACATTCCTTTTGAAATATTCTTGATGACTGCCTTCGTGTAACCTGATTCAAAACAATAGGGATTTAAATATTTTATTAAGAACTTTCACTTTCTATCACATTACTGTTAAAATTATTTTTTTTTATTTAGAACATCTAAGTCTGAAGAACTCTCACTTTGAGTGTAGGAAAAATGTTTTTCTTTATATGATAATGATATAAATACTATAATATAACTATATATATATATATATAAAGTAAGTTTTCCATTGATTTTTAATGAGTTTTATCATTTAAAAAAATTAAGAACAGGAAAATAAGACATTTATAAATTTTTGTTTATTTGAATAACTCCCCTTAATTAAAAAATAAATAAAAAGTGCAAATAAGCATGATTTTTTTGTATTAATTTTTAAAACTAAAAATAATGCTGTTTACAATTTATATTTTTGGTCAGTTGTGAATAGCAAACTAAAAATTACTGCCAATATCATTCAATATGAGAAATGGGCTTCTTAAATTTAAAATAATACATAGTAATAGTAATAAGTAATACATTATCATTATTATTTAAGTTGTTGCTGTCCTGCTTGTTTTCAACTGCATCTGTCTCAGATTCGGATGAGGAATCAATTTTTCTTTTTGTCTTACTGTATTTTAGTTGACTTTTAGTATTCTTTCTCTCCATGTTCCAAAAATTATTTTTTGGCATCAACTAAAAGACAAGAGATGAAAATGAGCTAGATCAGCTGTGGTAAAAGTATTACAGTCGAACCCACTTATCTCGACCTCGGTTATCTCGCCAACCCTATTATCTCAATGCTTTTTGGCAAATGTCTAGGTCGTCGACCCACTTATCTTGACCTCGGTTATCTCGCCAACCCCATTATCTCGACGCTTTTCAGGACACCTCTAGCCCTCTAACCGGGTCCGACTGTAATTTATTCATATTGAACTTACACTTATTAGTGAGCAAGACTTAGATAGCATTAAATAAAGGTGTGAAATTACGTTTTGAGGCCCTCCCCACCACTGCAAATGAAAGATTGTAGTTTCAGCAAGCAAGCAGCCCCCCCCCCCCTCAACAAATTAGCTAAATACTTAATGGTAAATGACAAGGCCGTCAAGGCTGTCATTGTCATAATTATCATAAGTGATTATCTTACTAATATACTATATTATATATATTATAATAGTATACCCCTATTAGTATTAGTATTAGCTATTAACTTAATTAAAACTATATTTTTCATAAAATAAATTATAAGTATAACTCATTATAATTAATATAATTTTAATTATGATTATTCTCGTTTTGTTACTTTCATTTCAATTTCATTAGTCATTACTTTAAATTTCAATAATAAAATTAATAAATTATTTAAATTATTCTTTGTAATATGCATAAAGCTACAAGTACAAGGACATTCCTGATTTTTGTCAAGTGATTTTGTTATACTTATTTTGAATCAAGATTATAGTCAATGAATTCAAATTCAAGGAAATTAGTCAAGAGTCCAAAACTAATATGAAAACGTCTTTTACTAATTATCTCTCACCTACGGCTAAGCCCTTACGGCTCTTGGCCTTCGTTTTAGTACATCAGTGATTATTTTATTTTAAAATGGGCACATTTCTTTTATTTCGGTAAGGCTAATAACAAAATTTAAAATCCCAGCTTAAAACAAATATGCGCTGAAATATGAAATTACCTACTATACAGACACAACCATCTAAATATTCTAAGCTTTTTCAGCCCACTACCGTACCGCTAGTAGTAGTAGTTCAACACCGTCTTGACAGTAGTCTTGAGTCTTGACTGTTGACAAAAAGTCGGCTCGGGTGGGCCCGCTTGGGAAAATAATAATTTAGGTGTTAAATTAAGGCCATAGGCTGGTAGAAAAAAAAGTATTTCTCAGATTCAGAGAATTTTAAATTAAATCTCGGAGTAAAGTAAGGCTTTTCATCAAATTAAATTTAAGAAGCATTGTTTATCAATTAGTCTACAGAGTTAATCTTCGTGTTTATTCTTATTCTAAAGCAACTTGGTCGATATTGTTTATCTGGCAGCATTCTGGCACCCTTTTTTCCCGGGCGGTAAAATGGTAAAAGAAATTGAGGAAAAGGGGGGGGGGGATAATTTTGTCATACAAAATAACAATGTCGAAGGAATTGCGTTGTTAACATTAAATTAAATACATTTTGAAAAAAGATTACATAAAATTATTTACTCTGAATATATACACGTTTTTTTCTTTGCAAAATTCTTTCAATCAACCCTGTCCTTGGCCTTGATCTTATTCTGAAAGGATCGGGTGTGCGCGATTCGGGGGGAGGGGGGGGATGGCCCTGATGTGTTATCTTGGGGGCCGCCCATAATGTACGTCACGCTATTTTGACCCCCCCCCCTTTTCCTTCCTGTCACAAATATCGGGATCTCCTCCGCACCCCCCCCCCCCANATAAATAAAACCTCATTAAAATATTATTATTTAATTTAATACTAAAACTAAAAATAAACTTCGCTATTAAACTTAAACGGTATTAAAATATAGAATTTCCACTTAAAAGTAGGGATGTAACGGATTCAAAATATTGAAAACCGGCCAGAGTCGGATTTATGAAGTGAATACCTGTCGGATTAGATTTGTAATAATAGCCAGATTTCGGATTTGCCGGAGCTGGAGCCAAAATCCGGTAGACCCCTAATAAAAAGAACTAATAGATTATTAAGGGACCGTCCATAAATGACATCACGCACCTAGGGGGAGGGGGGATCCACACATTTGTGACGAGGGGGGTAGGACCTATTTGACAATATGACGTCACTTTAAAAAAAAAAATCAAATTTGAATAAATGTTCCATTTAAATATTTGATTTTTTACAATTTATTTAGGACGTTTTACACAGCCTCACGCTGTGTTACGATATTAGAGTGCAGACTTACACTAAATAGATGACAAAAAAGTTATTTGATTTTGAAACATGTTCTTTTTCAAATAGAAAATACAGAATTTATGGTGGGGGTGCTCAAAGCGTTGTGACGTCATATTGGAGGGGGCAGGGCCGCCGCTAGAAATGTTGCGGCCCCTGAATTGTGGGTACGTGTGGACCCCTTTGATAAAAAAAATCCCACACAAACACGGACTGGTTTGATGCACATTGGGACAAGATGAAACCTGTCGCTGAAGCCAAAAGGAAAGCTCTTAAAAGCAGCCAAGCCACTTGCCCAAAAAGTTACACGTCAATGCGCCAATACCTACTGGCTTATCCTCTGCTCCAACTTATTCAGCTGCAGACATGGGGAATGCTATGGCCATGTACGAAAATATCAAAAAAGCAAATAGCCCATAGATGTCCAAAGTTGCCCCCCTAAAGTCCAAAAGTGGAGAAATTATTCAAGACAAGGCAGCTCAGCTAACAAGGTGGGTTGAGCATTATCTGGAACTGTATGCAACAGTTACCCCAGTCTCCAGCACCGCTCTAGATGGCATACCCGCTATGCGGCCCATGGAAGAACTTGATGTCGTGCCCACACAGGAAGAGCTTAGCAAAGCATTTGACTGACTAGCTTGTGGAAAAACCCCTGGAAATGATGGCATACCACCAGAAGCTCTAAAGAGTGGCAAGACAGCTTTACTACAACCTTTGCACTAGCTTATGACCCTCTGCTTGGAACAGGGCTACATCCCCCAGGACCTAAATGATGCAAATAAAGTGACGTTATATACGAACAAGGGCGATAGAAGGGACTGCAATAACTATCGCGGCATATCACTCCTTAGTATTGTAGGAAAGGCCGTTGCCCGTGTCATACTAACGCGAGTAGAGAGTTTAGCATCCCAAGTTTATCCAGAATCTCAGTGCGGTTTCCGCGCTGGTCGGTTAACCATATGTACGCTGTTCTCCATATATGGCAGCTCCAAGAAAATTGCAGAGAGCAGTAGATGCCACTATAAATTGCCTTTGTGGATCTTACGAAAGCCTTTGATTTAGTCAATCGCAATGGGCTATTCCAAATTCTGGAAAAAAATCGTTTGTCCCACACACCTACTCACCATCATCAGGCAGTTCCATGCATGAAAATATGCAGGGCACATTGCAGTTCGATGGAGCTACGTCAGAAGCCTTTCCAGTCAGCGGAGTTAAACAAAGTTGTGTACTCGCACCAACACTGTTCGCAATATTCTTTTCCGTACTGCTTCGATACGCATTCAAGGATCGCTGTGATGGAATCTGGTTACACACCAGAGCTGATGGAGGACTTTTCAACACTGCCCGCCTCCAAGCCAAAACCAAAACGACAGATGCCCTAATTCGTGAGATACTCTTTGCAGATGATGCGACACTGATAGTACACACAGAAACTTGTTTGCAACAACTCGTGTCAAGCTTGTCCGACGCCTGCAAAGAATTTGGCCTGCAAATCAGCTTGAAAAAAGACAAACAGCATGGCCCAAGAAACAAATTTTCCTCTTACCATCAATAGCGACAATGAAAACTTCGAGGTTATGGACAGCTTCACCTACTTGGGGTCCTAAGTCTCCAACACACTGTCCATTGAGAATGAGATAAACAGCAGAATAGGCAAAGCAGCTGCCACAATGGCTAAACTAAATAAATGGGTCTGGCAAAACACCAAGCTAACGGAGAAAACCAACTGTGTGTCTATTGAGCCTGCGTCATCAGTACTGTGCTATACCGAAGCGAGACATGGCCCACTTAAAAAGCCCATTAGTGCAAACTTCATAGCTTCCACTTAAATGTGCCTGCGTCGCATCATTGGCATTAAATGGCAAGATAAAAAGCCAAATAGTGCGGTCCTGATGTGTGCCAATATCCAAAGCATGTTCTCAATCCTTAGTGAAAGACGCCTGATATGGCTAGGACATGTAAAAAGTATTAGCTCTGGCCGCATCCCCAGGGAAAACTGGCATCGGGAAAGAGGAAGACAGGTCGCACACGTCTGCGATTTAAAAATGTGTGCCAAGGGGACATGAAAGCAGCCAGAGCACGCTCAAGCGACTGGGAGTGTAAGGCAGAATAGTGATCTACATGGCTCACAGTTGTAAAGGAAGGCGACATAGTAGAGGAGGAGCGAAAGATTGAGGAGGCTACAGACAGAATAGCTATTATAGTAGAAAGGCAAAAACATTGGGAACACAGAATTCGTGTGCAAAAGCTGAGATAAAGATTGTTACTCAAGGCTAGGACTGCACAGCCATAAGAGGAACTGCACGCCTCAGACCAACTGTGATGCACCATCGTCTTGCGAGGCGGAAGGATGCCGACAAGATGAGCGACAAGAGCTAAAAGGAAAAAATGCCAAAGCAAAGAACTTGAAAGCTAACTGTGCAAATTAAATGAAATTTTGAAATATGGTAAGGTCACTGGAGTACAGTACCCAGAAAATTTCAGCTCAATCGAGCGATGCAAATAGCGTCAAAATGACGTTGCAAAATTTGACGTTAAAACATACAGAGAATATCAAGTTAAATAGTTGCGTGTAAAATATTTAAATATTTGATATTTTTATTTTATCTTGAGTTTGACAGTAGTAATATTTAAATTTGATTAGTATTTAGATATTACTAAACTGACTCAACAATATGCCAATTAAAAAAAGATGTTTAATTAATCTCTATCTACTTTAAATTTTCAGATAGTGCTTTGTAAATAAAAATTAACGTATTTCTTCATTATTTTAGCTGATTAAAATATATTTTCCTAAGTATTATAATTAATTCTAACTTGGTAATACAACACACATATAATTTAATACAACCCTTAGATAGTCATAGGGAAAAAAAACAAAAACAAAAAAAACCCACTTTTCTTTATACCATATACACGAATTCACATTAAATCTCATTCTTCCCGCCAGGAATTTGGACGTGGTTTGGGTTGCCTGAGGAAACCATATGCATGTATTGTTTCCATACTGATAAGTCTTTTAATTTTAGTTTTTTGAAACCTATTTAGACACAAGCCAATTTGTTCTACTTACAAATAGATGGAATACAATTTCATGATCTAGATAATTATATATTACTAAAAACTTTATAACAAATCTTTAGTTTGAATGTTAATTAGTTTTTTTTAAAATTCAAGTTATCCCCCTTGTTTCCATGTCAGTTCAATTACTTTTTAACAGTTGCGCATTTATATTTGGCACAGTGGCGTAGCTAGAGGGGGGCCGGGCGGCAGACATTTTGAGGGCGGCATTTGTGGGCACTTTAAAAAAGCAGCCATTTCCGACAATGGCCCTTCAATTTTTTGAAGGGGTAAAACCAATGTGAAACAAAAATATTCATAATTTCTAGTCTTAATTAACGGGTCGCACACCATTTGTTTGATTACACTTTGGTTGTTATATATATATATATATAGCTAACGCAAACTCGTTGCAAAATTTAAGATTGCTCAAAAAGGGTATCGATTTGTTTGGAAAATTAGTCGGTATGTGAAAACTACACACAAATACACGTCACCGCAGGGCCGAAAAATATGTGCTAATAATATCGCCGCGGCAGTTTTTGGGTGGAATTTCCACATGCGCCGAATGATTCGCAAACAAACACCTATATGACAAGGTGGTTCAAACTTGCAAACTTGTCTTTTACTTGCAAGTAGTAATTTATGTTACTGTGTCGGTTTTCACAAATGTATTGTAAGGGAATTATTAAATATTAAATCTTTATCGTTTTTATTGCATTAATGTATTTTAAAGTAGCACAAATTAAAATACATTTTTTTCAATTAAAATTTTACACCTATCCAATTGATGAAGTGTGCAAATAATTTGAATTATGACAAGAATATGAAAATATTCAAATTTTCCCGTTAATTAACACCCCAATAAGCATAAATAATTAAAATTGGCATCTGAAGAAGTAACTATTAGAACGAGATCAGATGCTGGAATCCTACTTTATTCAATCCAACCTTTTTCTGTTATCTCAATTTATGGGAACTGTTTTGTTTTTTTTGTTTTTGTTTTTTTTGGTTGTTGTTTTTTTGGTTGTTGTTTTTTGTTTGCTTTTTAAAAAAAATTAATGCAAACCCATTTCATGGAATAAAGCGTTATGCTAATACAACACGCTGTTATATCACAGCCAAAACTATTAGTGAAGAAATTAGAGAGGTGAAAATTCAGAAGACGTGGTTATATCTTTAGAACAAGAAGTGCAACGAGAATTGTTTTTATCAATTAAAAATAAAATAAAATAACGCTTTGATCAGGTGCATATCATTGCAAGTAAATATTCGTATATAATACCATTTAACTTACTAAATGAAGAATTTGCCCATCAAGTAAATTACTGTTTAGACATTGATAAAGAAAATTTCAAAATTGAAAGAAAAAGTATCCCGGTTTTTATAGCTGTACTTACACTTCCAGAAGAGGCATTGCGCTAGAAGAAAGTGGGGAAGACCCTTTTATATATAAAAATTTATTCAACAGTATAAATTGGAAAATTATGTACCCAACATAAAAATTGTAATTTTGCTAAGAATTTTCTCAACAATTGTTGTCAGCGTTGCTACTTGTGAAAGGAGCTTCTTCAAACTGAAGTTGATTTTTAAAAAAAAATACTTTCGTTCCAAATTGTGTGATTTAAGACCATAAAATCTTGCAATATTGACCATAGAATAAGATATTACATATAATTTAAATTTTGACAGCATAATAAACTATTTTTCTACTACGAACTTTACTGAAGTAAAAGTAAAAATATGTTTACATACTAATGTATACAATTTATTTGTAAAAAAATCATTTATCGATAAATACAAAATAAACCATATTAATTGGTAATTTAAATTTTTTATTTTTAGCGCATTTTCGAGAAGTCGAATGCGCTATTGCACCCGTTTTGTCCGTCCGTCCGTCCGTCCGTCCGTCATCACCCTTGATCTCAGCATCCATAAGTCCTAGACCCATGAGGTATATATGTTTTTTGTATGTCCTGACCTGCCATTTGTGCATCAACACTCAGTTACTCGATCCGTTAAAAAACCCCGTTAAAACTACCAAAAAATATTTCGAATCGAGAGGTAACACTAGCGCAGGGAACGGCCGCCATTGCCGGAAGTCGAATGCATAATTTATCAAGCATTGAAGAGTGGTGCGAAAGGGTGCAAAAGAATTAGTTGTTTTTTTTTAGTTGACGTCATTAGAATATGTGTAAAAGTTTAGAGAGTTTTACGTCATCATTTGTGGTGACTTGTAGTTAGATTAAAGAGAAAATAATTTTTTTAAAATGTAAAGAAATGACTTTTAAATAAAAAAAATGTCAGGTATATTCATTACACAAGAAAATTCATAAAAATATGTCTAAAATCTAAACACAATTACTGATAACTACATAATTCTGATATCTAACATAAGTACTGATACATAATACGAAAATGCGCTAACACGTCCTGAATTCCAATAGGGACCAGGCTTAACATGATTTTTTATTTTATTTTTTAAAAAAATATGTGTTGCCTCATGGGGTGGTGGTGGACCTGCAACCTCCGTAACTTTCTTGTGGCATTTAAAAAGTATCTTGTATTTTTATAGCTGTGTACTTATAGGTATATCATTTTATGCTGCCTATTTTATTACTGCTTACATAAATACGGCATGCAATGGTAAAAATGTATCCCACCTTTACTTCGCCTTAATAACAATTATTTATTCATGTTTATTAATTTATAAAAATCCATGATATGATTTACTTATGGGCCATCCATAAATGACTTCACGCTATTTTGACACATTTTTACCCCCCTCCCCCCTCGTCACACGGACACGTCGTCATTTAAAAACTTAGACCCGTTTTTTCATATTACGTCACAAAGCTTTGGTCATCCCCCCCCCCCCCGATAAAAAAAGTATTTTCTATTTGAAAATGAGCATATTAAATCAGTTTTTGTCAATTGAGTTTGTTTTTAGTGTAAGGCTGCAACATAATATCCTAACACGCGTGAAGTAAAGTAAAACGTCATTAAATTAAGTGTCATTAATCAAATTTTTAAGTGGAACTTTTATTCAAATTTACGCGTTTTTAATATGACGTCACATATATTAAACATTTCCTCTCGTCACAAATGTGGGACCCCCCTTTTCCAGGCGCGTGACGTCATTTATGGTTGCCCTCTAAAAAGGGCGGCAAATTGGAGACCGCCCCGGGCGGCAAAGGTTCTAGCTACGCCACTGATTTGGCAGTAAATAAAGTTCACAATAATCCGAGACTGCTGCAAAGTCTTAAATCCCCATTTTTAGGAGACATTACATATATATGTCATATTTATCAGTAGACGTACGCTATTTATCAGGGGGTGTATATGTGGTATGTGTACCTCACAAATGACTGTCACACATTAATATAGTTTTTTTNATTTTTTTTTTTTTTTTTTTTTTTTTTTTTTAATGATCTCACTACGTTTTGTGATACATCTGAAAAATATATCGTTGCATAGTACGTATGTTCAATAATAAAAAAAATAATGAGGTAAAATATTTTATTATGACTGTTTAACAATACGTAATAATTTTGAAGTGATAAAAATGTTTTAATTCAATATTTTTTTATTAAAAAAACAACAACAAAAAACCAGTTTATTTCCCTTAAGTAAACAGCGCTGAATTCAACAGCACCCAAGTGAGACAGAGTTACCGTTCGTGAGAAAACAGGTTGAGGCCAATAGTTCACCCAAGGAGCTTTGAATACACGGAGGTGGCGTGACGTCAATAGGCTGAAGCCAGACACACCCACGGCAGCCATCTTGGTTAACTCAAAACATTGGAAGCTGTGTAGTGTGTACTGTGTACGTTATATTATTGTAATATTTGAACGTTATAAAATACTGCGTAATAAATTATGATAAACATTTTGTTTGCGTTGGGCATTTTTTTTCTGTTTACTTATCTGCACACTGTTGTCGTTTCGAATAACGGCATATATATA
>MUZC01004442.1:399054-416664 GCA_002072015.1 Radix auricularia | reverse complement strand
TGATCTTGTAGTTGTAGGCCTCGATCAACTGATCTTAATCTTGTAGTTGTAGGCCTCAATCAGCTGATCGCATAAATAACTTTACATACATTACAGCGCTTTAAAATTTATAATTGTCCCATTAGAATATCTAGAGCACCAGAAATGAACTAGGGCCTTAGGAGACTTAAGAAAAAAGCGTGATAACAAAATACGAAGTTCATTGAAGTCGTTACCAGAATGAAAAAACTGGTATCCTAATGAAAGCTGGTGGAATGTTTTGAGTTCAGCAATATGGCGATAGGCTCCGCCCACTGGCTTCAACCGGGGGAGACTATTTGATAGCAGACAACACCTCCATGTATCAAACCTCCTTGAGTTCACCCATATCAAAGCGCTCCCATTATGTTCCCACTTGAAGTGGCGTCACAGACCAGTGAACTCCACACAAAAGTCATCTCTCTAAAAGGGCCTTCAGTTAGAAAATATCGACCTGCCCCCCCCCCCCCGGTCTCCCCTAGTATTATTATTTTAGCCAACTCTGAGCCTAGAGTCGCCTCCCATCCAACCCCTTCCCACCACCTCAAAAAATTAAAAAAATATTATATGTACACACACAATTATGTGGACAGTGATTCCAAAGATGTGTGTCCCATGACCTCCATGACCCTCGGATCAAGTAGCCTTTTAATAAAGAATTACCATACTTTGATTGAGATTTTAAAAAAAGAAAATAGGAGGATGAAATGTTAAACTAATAGTGAATATAACTATTTTTAAAAAAATATTTTATCTTTTCTGATCTATTACAGAAGCTCCTTCTATACATACTTTTATTGCGTCCTTCGCTTTTATCCATGGTTTATATCTAGATTTTAATTTTTATTACAGTTTCAAATGTTCATAGAGTTTTTTGGTTTTCCTGGTTACATTAGGCAACCCATTCCTTTTACAGGCATAACCTACAAAGAAAAGGGATGCCAAAAATCACATTTCCTTTTCGAGCCGTTTTTCTGTTCCTAGGGGTGCAAGACTTTTCAAGTTAGGCTGTGGGTGTTGATATACCTCACTTATTATGGTGAACAATATTTCAGAGCTTTCGCAATGCATTAATCACCAGAGACTATTCAAAGAATCCAATGGGTACAAACTAAAAAATTACCAGAGAAACGCAATTCGGGTTTTTAAAATATTTGTTTTGGCTTTGAATGTACAAACTTTCTCAATAAAAAAAAATTGATCAAAGAACAATTATTCAATGTCATTGCTTTACAATTTTCCCGCGAAGATATCATGTCAGCACAATTTACTGTAAGATCAAAATTTCGCAAATGACTGTTTATTTCTACTTAACGTGATAAAAATTGCCTTAGGGAAAAAAAACACTGAGCATAAATTCGTTATAAGATATACCAAATGTAGACCAACAGTTTTAGAACCACTGAACAGTTTGACGACACGGACTGTTGTTGTTTTTTGTTTTAAATTCTTTTTCAGTCTGTGAAACTTGTGTTCATTATAAAACTGTTTAAGAGATGAAACCAGTATTACGAACAACAACATTGAAATCGTTAAGGATCTATGTGTGTATCATTGTTCTGTGTGCACTGGGAACATCTTTGTTTTATTCAAAATGTTCTGACTACATGGATAAAAAAAAATTACAGTTGTTGAAAGAAAGGTGGATACCGTTTGGCGTCGAAAAAGGTCAGTTTTACCGAAGTAACCCCTTTCACGTAACACATGCTACTTCTATACAGAGGATTATTGTTTGAAAGAAAGAAACAATATTTATATGAAATTCAATGACAAATGATTGATTAATTTGATTATTGCGATCGCAATCTTGGCGTGGTCTCAGTAATTTATAAAAGCAGTACCTTAGCAACGGACTGTTTTTCTTCGTTTCAGCTCCCACACTAACCAGAAACGCGCCATTTTGAATCATCGATCACAATCATGATAAAACCTTTTTAATGACTCATATAACAGAACAACCGATTCGTGTCAGTGGAAAATTGATTGTGTCCTCGCGAAGACATCACTATCGTAGTGATACCCTTTTGTATTAATTAGCAAAACGTGAACTATGAATTATGTCTAATTAAGTGGATGTATTTATCAAAAATAATTCCACCCACCTCCTTTTTCTAAAATAATAATAATCGATTGACAAATGTAAATAAATACTGTCAAAATGGTCATTGTCCCCAGTGCGCTTCAAATTTTCCTCCGTAAATAGTAAGGAACCTTCTTTTAAAAAGTAATGAAATTGATTAGGTTGAATAAATATGGTACGTAATATTACAAGTAGGGCTGCTATCGATTAATTTAAATTTAATCGTTAACTTTAGAAAAATTACCGAATAATTAATGGATAATTTTGATTAAGCTAAAAATAAGAAGTATGAACATATGAAGTTAATAAACTAAAAATTTAAAGGGAAGTAACAAAAACAAGCAATTACAAGATTTAAAAAAATTAAATATAACTAGTTCAATATAATGTCAATGAATTGTCAATGAATTAAAATTTTGTTATTGTTAATTAGGTAACACAATGTTGATTTTTTAAATATCATTTTACTTTTAAAAAAGAGCTTATTTTAAAGTTTACACTTTAAAAATCTTCTTTTTTTTTTCAAAAATGGAGAACTTTGTACGTACAAAACAATAATGTATTATTATATATTAATAATTAATATTTAAAAAAAAAAATAAAACGAGAGAATTACTACAACATTTTCTTTCATTTTAACTGGTATTTTGTCGATTAAAATATTTTTAATCGATGCATTTTTAACGATTAATCGAGAAATTAAGCGATAATTTCCGCAGTCCTAATACAAGTATAATTATTTTAACATTCATTAAAAAAAAAAGAATAATTCAAAATTAAGTCAGCAAATGTTACGGAGATTTGTTAAAAATTTTACCTTGGGGAAACAAGCTTTTCTGATATTTTTGTATGAACGATACCATTGTTTGACAGACACAAGTGGGTAATAATGAATAAGGTAATTAATTATAGCAAGGAAATACATGTACAACACAAAAATAATATAATACAACCCTCGAATAGATATGTAGGAAAACCCACTTCTTATTCATAATGCCAATGCAAGAAAAAACATACAAATTCTCATTCTTCCTGTCTGGGAATCGAGCGTGGAATGGGTTGCCTGAACAAGGCATGAAAACCAACACACAATCATCTTTTAAAACTATAATTAAAAAAAAAAACTATGTGTAGGACGTAATAATCTTCTGTTTAAAAGGAGTGTCTGTAATAGATAAGATTATATAAGGCATAAAAATATATGACACAAGATGATCCGCGGCGTAGCATACGCTGCAGACTTTCTCATCATAGTAGGAGGAGAACGTGTGTCTTGGGTCATTATGTTTGTCTTTTTCAAGCTGATTTGCCGGCCAAATTCTTTGCAGTCATTGGAGAAGCTTGACACGAGTTGTTTCAAACCATTTTCAGTGATTGCTATCAGTGGGCATCATCCTCAGAGTAGTTCACGAATTAGCACATCGGCCGTTTTGGTTTTGGCTCGGAGGCGGGCAGCGTTGAAAAGTCTTCCTTCAGTTCTAATGTGTGGCCAGATTCCATCAAAGTTATCATTGAATGCGTATCTAAGCAGTAGAGAGTAGAATATTGCGAACAGTGTTGGTGCGAGTACACAATCTTGTTCAACTCTACTGCTGAAGTGAAAGGCTTTGGACGTAGCTCCATGGAACTGCACTGTGCCCTGCATATTTTCATGCTTGTAACTGCCTGATGATGATGAGTAGGTGTGTGGGACAGTCGATTCCAGAATTTCGAATAGCCTGTTGCAACTGACTAAATAAAAGCTTTCGCAAGATTCACAAAGGCAATTTATAGTGAAATCTGCTGCTCTCTACATTTTTCCTGGAGCTGCAGTATGGAGAACACAATGTCTATGGTTGACCGACCAGCGCGGAAACCGCACTGAGATTTTGGATAAACTTGGGATGCTAAACTCTCTACTCGCGTTAGTATGACACGGGCAAAGGCCTTTCCTACAATACTAAGGAGTGAGATGCCGCGATAGTTTTTGCAGTCACTTCTATCGCCCTTGTTCGTATATAAAGTCACTATATTTGCATCCTTTAGGTCTTGGGTTATCTAGCCCTGTTCCCAGCAGAGGGTCACAAATCAGAAGCTCGTGCAAAGGTTGTAGTATAGCTTTCATGCCACTCTTTAGAGCTTCTGGTGGTATGCCATCATTCCCAGGGGTTTTTCTACAAGCAAGGCAATCGATTGCTTTGGGAACGACATCAAGTTCTTACCTGGGCGGCATAGCGAGGATGTCATCTAGAGCGGTGCTGGAGACTGTGGTATATACCGTTGCATACAGTTCCAGATAATGTTCAACCCACCTTTTTAGCTGCGCTGCCTTGTCTAAGATAATTTCTCCACTCTTAGACTTTAGGGGGGCAAATGTGGACGTCAATGGGCCAGTTGCTTTTTTTTTAAAAATATAAATATTTTCGTACATGGCTTTAGCATTCCCCATGTCTGAATCTAACTGTAAGCTGGAGCAGAGGTTAAGCCGACATTTGACTTTTTGGGCATGTTACCTGTCTGCTTTTAATGCATGCAGCCTGTCGGGAGTAGGCTTTTCCTTGTAGGCCATAAGAGCTTTCCCTTTGGTTTCAGTGAAAGGTTTCATCTTGTCCCAATGTGCATCAAACCAGTTTTTTGTGGTTTTTTTTTTTTTTTACCAAAGTGGCCCACACGTACCCACTATTCAAGGCCCCCAAAATTTCTAGCGGCGGCCCTGATCATAGAGAGTGCAAAGAACAAAGGGGGGGGGGGTAGTGAGCGAACGGACACAAACAGCAGCATGAAGTAATGAAAACTAAAGCTAGTAAACGTAGAAACATGTGCACAGCAGTTGTTGTTCCCTGCCCCCACCCTTTAATACCATACCTTGCCAACCATAAACTGGGATTTTCTGACTATAGGGTTAGCCATGTTCGCTAAAAATTGGGAAAAGAACTGGCAGAAAATTAAACAACCCGTAAAAACAAAGTTTTTGACTTTAAATCCCTTACATAAGAGACATAACTAAAAGTATTGATTATATTCAAAATAATATGCACCGCGCGACAAACATTTATAGACTGAACTCCCCTTGCTGTTAAACAGGGAAAGGGGGGGGGTCACCGATGGCTGGACTCCAGCTAACACGTGGAGGTGAACCCAATAGCAGACGTCGACATTGAGTTTCATAGAGATAAAACTAAAAGTGCATTAATTTTTATAAGGTACATTCGATCGATCTGAAATTTTGATACAATACATTGTTAGGTGGTACAAGTCTATGTGCAAAATTTCAGCTCGATAGCATCACGGGAAGTGGGTCATTTTTTAATTTTGTTTTTCCGCCGGAACAAAAGACGACGGGGAAGTTCATATAAGTATATAAAAACATTTAATTTCGTTTTAAATTTGTTCCATCTGGGAATTGAACCCAGGAATTTACGAGAGCAAGGGGGGACGTGATAACCAGCACTCTACGAATCATATGCAGAGCCGTCTTTACACCATTTTCGTCCCCAGGGCAAATAAATAGTGTTTGGACACCCCCCCCTCCCCGCAGGAATAAAAAAATAAATATACTTTAATATTTAATATACATAAAAAGATATTCTCACGGGCGCAAAAACGTTTTTTTCCCTTATATGAGCTTTATAAAAATTGAAAATAATTAATTCTCCTGTTTGCCGAGTAGGTAGAAGCATGACACGTTGGTAAGTTGTTATGTACATTTGGGTGATGGTAACAGGCGAAAACATATTTAAAGCATCACTTACTGGGGACCGGGAGCCCAAATGTATTTTTTTCCTTATATGAGCTTTATAAAAACTGAAAATCACTAATTCTCCTATTTCCCGTGTAGGTAGAAGCATGAAACTTTTGGAAGTTGAGGAGTGCGCATCCGCAATGGTAACAGACAAAAAATATTTTAATAATCACTTACTGGGGGCCGAGGGGCCCAAATTTGTTTTTCTAATATTAAAAACTGTCTCGTCACTAATTCTACAATGTTCCGTGTAAGTAAAAGCATAAAACTTTGGAAAGTTGTGGAGCAAACTCTCCCGTCGATAATTGGCAAATAATAATTTTAAAAATCACACTCATGGGGACCGGAGGGCCAAAAACATTTGTTTTCCTTATATGGGCTAAATAGAAATTGAAAATCCCTCATTCTCCTATTTCCCGTAAAGGTAGAAGCATGGAACTTTAAAAGGTTGTTGAGCAACTTCCACGATCATGGTACAGGGGGAAAAAATATTTAAATTGTCACTTACTGGGGGCTGAGAGCCAAAATGTAGTATTTTTTCTTATATTAAAAACTGATTCATCACTAATTCTCCAATCTTCCGTGTAGGTAAAAGTATGAGACTTTGGGAAGTTGCTTAGTACATTCTCATGACAATAATTGGCGAAAAGGAATTATAAAATTTCCACGCCTGTGGCCCAAATGTAGTTATCCCCCCCCCCCTAATATGAGCTATATTAAACAGACTCATCATTAAATCTCCAACTTCCGTGTAGGTAGGAGCGTAAAACTTTGGGAAGTTTTTGAGTACAATCTCCCTATAACGATAAGTGGTTAAATTGGTTTTTGTTGCAATTCCCACTTTTTGGGGATCATTGGCCCAAATGATTTTTTTTCTTAAATGAGCTATATAAAAACTTATTGATCCTTAATTCTCGAATTTCCCATTTAGGTAGAAGCATGAAATATGAAACTTTGGGAAGTTGTTAAGTACACTGCCGCGTTGGTAACAGATGAAACAAATATTTAAATTACCATGAACTGGGGGCCGGGGCCGGGGCCCCAATTTAGTTTTTTTCGTATATAAAAGCTGATACATCAATAATGTTCGATTTTCGATGTAGGTAGAAGCATAAAACGTTGGGAAGTTGCTAAATAACTCTCCCACAATGGTAACAGGCGAAAAAATATAAAATTATCATTCACTAGGTGGCCGAGGGTCCAAATGTAGGTTTCTCTCCTTTTATAAAACAGATTCATCATTAAATCTCCAACTTCCCGTGTAGGTAGGAGCAAGAAACTTTGGGAAGTTGTTGAGTACCCTCCCGCAATGCTAACAGGTGGAAAAAATAATAATTTATCAGTTGGATAGGATCACGCAGAGGCGTCACTGGGGTTGGTGTCACCCGGGGTGGTAGGTCATGGTGTCACCCGGGGCGGTAGCTCATGGTGTCCCCCCTCATGATTTAACCCATAGAAATCCTCCGAGTTTTCCAGTGCCAAAAAACGGAATATGTAGAATTTTACAGTCTGGTGTCAACCCCCTGATGGTGTCACCCGGGGCAGCCCGCCCACACCGCACCCCCTAGTGACGCCACTGGGATCACGGAAGTCTGTCATTTTTTACTTATGTTTTTCTGCGGGAACATGAAATAGAAAAGAAGGTGAAGTTATTATATTTCGTATATTCATCATAATTTAGATTAAAATCAATTTGTGTTTTGAATTGATATTACGCGGGATTTCAACGCTAACTGAAATCCTAATTTTACGCTGTAAAGCGGGTATTTTGCTAGTCTATACTAATAAAAGCAAAAGTTCTTACTAACTGACTGAATCATCACTAATTCTCCAACTATCCGTGTAGGTAGAGGCATGCAACTTTGGAAAGTTGTTGGGTACCATCTCCCGACGGTAATTGGCAAAAAAAAAAAAAAAAAAGAATTTTAAATTATCACGTACTGGGAGTCGGGGGCCCAAATGTAGTCTTTTCCTTTTATGAGCTTTATAAAAACTGAAAATCTTTAATTCTCCTATTTCCCGTGTAGGTAGAAGCATGAAACTTTTGGAAGTTCAGGTGTACATACCCGCAATGGCAACAGGCAAAAATTTGTATTTTAATTATCACTTGTTGGGGGCCGGGACCCAATTTTTTTCTACAATTAAAAACGGACTCATCACTAATTCTCCTTATATCCGTGAAGGCATGAAACTTTGGGATGTTGTGGAGCAAACTCTGCCGACGATAATTGGCGGAAAGGAATTTGAAAATTCCCGCTCATGTGGGGCATGGGGACAAAAACTTTTTTTCTTAATATGGACTATATAAACATTAAAAATCACTAATTCTGCTATTTCCCGAGTAGGTGGTAGCATGAAACTATAGGAAGTTGTTGAGTACACTTCCGCAAAAATAACAGGCGAAAAATATTTACATTATCACTAACTGGGGGCCGGATGCCCAAAAGTAGTTTTTTTTCTAAATGAGCTTTATAAAAACTGACTTATCACTAATTCTTCTATTTCTCGTGTAGGAATTATAATTAGGACTACTACGCGTAAGTGCCATCGAGCCTAGACTCTTGCAAGTAGAAGTATGAAACATTGGGTGTTAATTAAGTAACTTTACGCGAGGGTAACAGGTTATATATATATATACATATATATACCGTGTAGTCAGAAGGAGTTTACTCTCCCCCATCTTCTTCAACCTCTTCCTTGAAAGAATTATGACAGATGTGCTAGAAAACCATGTCGGAAGGGAGAACTATAACTAACCCTCGCTTCGCCGATGACATAGACGGCCTAGCTGGCAGCGAGGATGAACTAAACGAATTCCTTGCAAAGCTAGATAAGATAACAAAGACCTTTGGCAAGGAGATCAATGCAGAAAAGACCAAGGTCGTGGCAGTAAATTCACAAATGAAATTCAGATAAACGGGCAAAAACTCGAGGAGGTTCTACTTTTAAATATCTAGGGGCTACAATATTCGACGAAGGCTCAAAGCCAGAAATTCTTGCTCGAATGGCCCAAACAACTGCAGCAGTAAGCAAACTGAAACACATCTGGCAAATCAAGGAACTCTCCTTGACATCAAAGATTCGACTAATGCGCTCTTTGGCGATATTGGTCTTCCTGTATGGTTGTGAGGCTTGGACGCTCACTGCAGACCTCCAAAGAAGAATTAATGCGCTAGAGATGAGATTTTTTTCGAAAGGTACTAAACATCTCCTACACAGCCCACGTCACGAACGAAGCGGCCCGCGATAAAATAAGTGCTGTCATTAGCCCTCACCTGATTAAAAAGAGGAAATTACGATGATACGGACACGTGACAAGATCTGGAGGTCTCTCAAAGACCATATTGCAAGGCACAGTCCAGGGAAGAACAAAAAGAGGCAGACCAAGAAAGATATGGGAGGACGATATCAAAGAGTGGACCGGCCTGTCATTTAGCGACTCCCAGAAGGCAGCACAGGGCCGTGACACATGGCATGCGATAGTGTGCAGCTCAAAATGGTGCCCCATCGACGGGTTAAGGGACAGTTCAGTTCAGTCAGTACATTCCCGCGATGTTATTAGGCTTAAATACATTTAATTTATCACTAACTGGGGGCCAGAGTTTCAAATATAGTTTTTGCATTATATTAAAATTGATGCATCACCAATTCTCACATTTTCCGTGTTCGAAGTAGCTTGAACTTTGGGAAGTTGTTGAGATCCCTCCCGAAACGCTGCAATGCTAACAGGCGAAAAAAAAAATTTAGATTTTCATCTTGATAGTACCATAGGAAGTCTGTAATTTTGTGCTTTAGTTTTTCCGCGGGACCACGAAATACAGACAGAAAAGACAGTGAATTTAATATATTTAGTATATCCACCGTGATCTAAATTAAATCAATTTGGATTTTGAATTATTATAATGCGCATTTTCAACTCTAACTGAAATCCTAATTTACCGCTGAAAGCGCGGGTATTTTGCCAGTATATTATATAGTATAGTCTATGATGCCTATTAGTTGTAGACCTAACCTTTTGTTTTACAGTGGTACCTCGAGATAAAAATTATCCGTTTTCCGGGGTGGCTTTCGTATATTGGATTTTCGTGTGTCTAACTACGTTTTACATGTAAAATGCCTAAATCGATACAAGCACACTCAAACAGAAACAACACTAAAAAATGTCATGGAAAATAAGAGAAAAACAAAGTAGAATTCTTCAATCCTTTAAAAAAAATATGATAAATCTAATTAATAACAATAAAACAATGAAAACAGAAGAACATAAATTAAAAATAATATGTACACAAATTGTTTGAATGCGAACCATAACCTTTTGAGTGAGACGATTACGATGAGGCGAAGTGTCGGAGGAGGTGGTAGTGGAGGAGAATGGATGGCAGAAACATTACGGCTACGGCACTACGTACAGAAACCTTAACTTTATGAAAATGAAACATATGTACACACGTTGCATGAATTAATGCCGAATAAACACTTTTAGTACAACTGTAAACTAAACATACGTAACATAACAATTAACTTTTTGTTATTTTTTTTTAATTAAAAAAAAAAAACGAAGTGATTATTCGCACGGTTTTCCCGTGCGAATAATTTAAAAATTATTCGCACGGGTCGGGTCTGGTCGTCGCGCATGCGTACTCCCAGCGGTTGATAACAAAATAATAGCCAATTTCACTCGATTTAGGCTAAATTGTGCAGTTATATGTTAATAGTACTAATATTTATATGTTTATAGTACTAATACTAGTTACAATTTAATGATTGATGTCTAATGAATGATAATTGAATATAACTTTGAATAATCGCTAAAAGTAACAAGTTTCTCTAGACTAATGGATAGCAAGCTAACGAGATTGTGAGTGTCTTTTATTGGTTAGCGGATCAAATCCTGATTAGGCCTTGTTTTATATATTCTATTTTTTAAATTTTATTTTCTTGGTTTTTGTTTTACAACCACAGTGCAAACACTCAAACAGGCTTTTTTTTTTTTTTCCAGGGACAATTTTTTTATTATATCCCATGAGTGATTCACTGTTACTACAAGTGTTACTACTGAACTGAAGTTACTAGTTACTGTTCACTGTTATGCTTATACTCATACTCAGTTCAGTCTTACTTACTTACACTTACAGTACAGAACAGAGTACGGACTCTCACTTTTTAATTTTTNAAAATGATGCTTTACCATCATAAAGTCTTTCACTTTAATTAATAAATGATTAATTATAAATCATTAATGATCAACGAGCGAACGGCAATATGATTCAATATGCAGGTCCGCTCAGACTCAGATTCTTGCTCAAATACTATTACTATCAATATCAGTGACAGCAAAATTAGTTTACCGTGCCGTGCAAATAATTATAATGTTTGATATTTTTTGTTCAAAATCTCATAATCATTGTCATCTTCATAATTTGTAGCCATTGGTCATTGACTCATTGAGTAACAGTCACAGTGACACTGTCTGTCAGTAACTAAATATTGTCGTAATTTATATTTGTTTTATTTGCGCAGGCTATTAGGTCTAATAATATTTATTTGACTCAATTAAACAACAATTAAATCAATTACAGTAGACAGTGTCCTAAAATTTAAATATCAACTATTCTAATACTTTACATTATCATTATCTTAATTATTACACTTTGTAGTTAGTAAGTGTAGATTAGCATTTCAAAAAAGTGCGAATAATTATCGGCACATCGAACCGTGCTAATAATTTTCAAAATTATTGGCACGGTTATGAAGTCAAAACCGTGCGAATACCGCTTGCCAAAAAAAAATGTTAACAAACTTTTTGTTTTCCGCTTTCTAATTTTTTGTTTCATCTTTAATTTTCTTCGCCTTATTTCCACAAACATATTCGCTTATTAATTGTATCTTAGTAAAATATTGAGCCAAAGAATCTTGGTTTTTCCTGCTTTTTACACTATGTCTGAAATGAGTCAGTCACCTGATGCTCAGTGTTGTCAACTGCACGTTTGTTAATAATAATAATAATAATAAAATGATAATTTATATAGCGCTGTATCCCAGCAAGGAGCCAGGCTCACAGCGCTTTACATGGAAATAACAATACATATATCAATAAAAAGAAACATTCATATCATATTAACTACATAAATGACAATACGCAATACTCAATACATCAGCTACGATAATCATTTAAAGAAATGTTGTTTTATTAATTTTGAAAATAAATTTTTAAAAGATGTGTCTTAAGTGCAGTCTTGAATGACTTAGCAGTTGAAATGCTACGGATGTGTAATGGAAGAGAATTCCATTGTTTGGCTGCACAAAAAGAGGATGACCTTTCGCCAAATGTTTTGGTTCTTGTCTTAGGAACACAGAGAATGCGTGTATCTGCAGAGGAGCGTAGCTGACGACTTGGTGAGTAGACTGACAAAAGTTCAGTAAGATATGAAGGGCATGAGTCAGAAAAGAAGTTGTGACACAGAACGGCCAGTTTGTAATCAATTCGGGCTTGTATGGGTAGCCAATGAAGTGAGTAAAGTAGCGGAGTAACATGGTCATGTTTTTTTGCCTTTAGAACTAATCTGGCAGCTGAATTTTGAACTCTCTGTAGTTTTTCAATGCATTGTTTTGGCGCACCTGACAGAAGAGAATTGCAGAAAAAAAATATTCTTCGAGTGGTCTTTCGTATCTTGGATTTTTTCGTACTCTAAAGCATTCGTATATCGAGGTACCCCTGTATATACTCAGATATATATGATAAAATATGTAAGGCAGTTTCAAATGACCTTATATGAATAAAATTAGGGTAAAATTTATGATTTTCTTTTCCACTGAGATATTTATTTCCAAGCGTAACAGCCAAACACATCTTCATTAAGACTGCTAAATGAAGCACGATGAGCGACGTACTATGTTAGTGTTAGCAGAGGCGTCACTAGGGTTGGTGTCACCCGGGGCGTTAGCTCATGGTGTCACCCGGGGCGGTAACTCCTGGTGTCACCCCGTCAGGATTTAACCCATAGAACTCCTCCGAGTTTTCCAGTGCCAAATAACGGGAACATATAGAATTTTACTGTCTGGTGTCACCCCCCTGATGGTGTCACCAGGGCGACCCGCCCCCACCGCACCCCTAGCGACGCCACTGAGTGTTAGTAAGATGAAGTACGCGCTCAAAATCCTGGAGATTCAGTGTTGTTATTTTTAGCGCATGCATCTGTGTGTACTATGATCCATATGGTTGGCTTCCAATACCCAGACGAGTAATTGCTGTTTCATTTTCAGGCAATTACAGCTTCACCGTTGTTACTGGCTTGTTTGACATAGGGCGGGGTAGTTGGTGGACTCAGGGTAGGACTTACAATGAATATCTTGGAAATTTGTTACAAGTAAGTTATTAATAAGTGTTTCATACAATCAATATTTTGGACATTTGTTACAAGTAAGTTATTAAGTGTTTCATACAATCAATATTTTGGACATTTGTTACAAGTAAGTTATTAAAGGTTTCATACAATCAATATCTTGGACATTTGTCATTTATTGTTTAAAATCCATTAAGTCAAGTAGTGTTAAATAACAACGAAAAGCAAGGGTGTTTGTTGCAAGTAAGTAATTTAGTATTCAATAGTTAAAATGAATATCTTAGGAATTTTTGGGATTTAATACTATAATTTCTTGTAAAGCACTTAAACCCTCTTGAAAATAGCGTAAACAATACAGAATGGATAGAAGGCAGCACATCAACATTTTTTAATATTTACATAATAATAATCATAAATATTCATGCAACTAAGAAATGACAATGAATTATTACTAAAGGTACATCACTTTCATTTTTACAACATACGCATTTAACTTGTGTCATAAGAAAGACAAAATAAATGTAACAATCACATGCTCATTTTTTAAAAACCATTTTTTTTTCTTGATATATGAATTAAAACAAGTGCGTGTGTGAATATTTCTGCAAAACAAATACTTAGGAAACAGGGTCATTATGGTGTACAAGGTTTTCATGCCTCATGCCAACATGTACAACTATTTTGGTTTAAAGAGCAGTTATTATTTTGTTCAAAATTCAATGTTTAAAAAAGTCCAAATGCGTGTAAATACTCCTCGAAAAGTCGCATGAGTTTATCTGCCCCACCCACTCCCCCTCCCTTAAACCTTTTGTTATGTTTTCCACCATAAACAAATAACTGTTATGAAAATATATTTTGTTAAAGCGGTTAATAAAATAAAAAGGTCAAGATGCGCTCTATAAATAGCTGCACTTATTTTATATTTTGTTTAAATTTACTTAAATTTCAGATCCTGAATTTGGATGTCAATCTGATTGTCTTTATTGAGCCAAAAGGTTGGAATTTCGTCAAGCGATTCCGCAAAGGACGAGAAAAAAGAACTCGGATATATGTGAAAGAAATTGAGGACTTAGAATACTATCCCTTTTTGGGGAGAATAATAGAAATAATGAACAGCAAATCTTTTCAGGTAGTAGGTGCAGCCATCAGTTCTATTAAATATTTATAGGGACATCTCTTTCAAAAAGAATAGTCATTATTGACGATAAAACAAAAGCTACATCGAGCAAAATAATAGACACTTTTCAAATGCGCCAAAAATATTTCCAAACATATGTTTAATGGGGACAAGATTAACATATTTTGTCAGATAAAGATTTAAACTATGTTCTCATGTAAATTTTATTCGTGTAGCTCTAACAGAGGTTGGCATTTAAATTTATGTTCGAAAATGACCCCAAAATCAATTTTTCTTCCAGTTTGGGCTATCTAATTTCAAAAAGAAAACTAATTATTGCCGCTTCATGAAGTAAAATAACAGATATTAGACATGCCATTATCTATATATGTTTATCTATATAAGTATCTATCATTATCATGCATAAATATTTCAATTGGAGTTGCCTAGTTGGTATAAAACTTATTTTCCTCGTACAACATGTTTTCTTTACCTGGCTAGAAGGACACAAATGTATGAGAACTGATGATGTCATTTTGTATTTTTGAGCAAATTTCAAGAGAACATGACCATATGCCCAACAGCTCTAATTTGTTTGTTACTGATTATTTTATGGATATGATAATTTTGGGAAGTAATAGCTTGCTTTTTAAAATTATTTAAGTTTTTATTACTCATTCTCTGCATATATTTCTATGTAAATCATTGCTTGTAAACGTATTAAAAATAAATAATATCGCGCTGACGCCTGAAAAGCCTGAATATTTAGTTTTTTAAAAAAATGTGTTTTTAACCTCCCACCAGGAAGGCAATGTCAACTACGAAAAGGGAAAATGTGAAGCCACGGATCCTATGTACAATCTAGTCACAAATTCGAAAATAACTTTAGTTCACGAGGCCATAAAAGATAACCCATTTCATTCCAATTATTTTATATGGCTGGATGGTGGATACGGTCATGGAAACTCCAGTATTTATCCAGAGGATAGGATATGGATTCCACAACATTTGTTAAACTTCACAGGTACAAATAACGCTCGGGGAATCAAACTTTGACCATACATTAATAAACATTTCTTGACAGTTTCATGCGTCAGAATTTTTATCTAGCATCAGTTGTTTGGTAGTCCTCATTAAACACTAACCAACGTTGCTTATTCTACCTTGATGCATTCCCAATTGCCCAGCATACACCTTATAATATTTAAATTCTCAAATGTTTACAGATCAAGTTAGTTTTATAGCTCTACAAGACTTGCCAAGTAAAAGAGACGATGAGCTTGGTACTTTACATAAACGTGACACCGCCTGGATTGCAGGAGGTAAACTTTAAATTACAATTAAATTTTAAAATCCGATTCATACACTGCTTAAGTGACCCCTTCAGTGGTTTAACTGAAAGCATTTTGATTACCCACAATGAGTCAATCCATTTTCCTCTTCAAGAAGCAAGTGATTGAAAGAAATGAAGATCATTGCGAGGCAAGAGTTGAGGACTTCGTAATATGTGAAACTTATAGTGTTTTGCCCGCTTACTTAATGGATAATCAAACCCATACGAGCTTCAGGCTGTCCATAACTGTTTCCAAGTTGTCTATGGTAGCAACAAATGTATGCGCGTCTCCCACGCTGGTCAAAAAACTTGTAATCACCTGGGAGAAGTCATTTTTATTTTTAAAAACAACAATACACAAATGATTAAAATAAGATCCAAAAAAATTAACGACAGACTGTTACAGTACTTAGTAGACGATTTCAGCTATTCCATAATTCTCTATACCCTGACGGAAATTCTCTACCAAACAACCGACATACTAACAGCCTTGAGTTCGAACACATAAGTCATCAAACTGCAGCCTGCGGAAATCTGACCCGAATCTTAGTAAAAAAAAATATACAAAATTTTGATTGTTTAAAAAAAAACAAAATCAACGTTTTATCAATTTTTTTGTTTTTTACGTTTTTTGCAATGTATTTATAAATAGGAATTATATTTTTAGTTTATCTGTAGTCCTTGAATTACTGGCCCTCTCACTGACTCACACAATTTTTATTATTTTTTAAACACATAAAAATACTAGACTACGTAATATCTGACACTTGTCTTAATAAAACATTATGCTATGTAATATGAATTTAAAGTTTTTTAAACAAGTTTTTCACATTCCCATTATTTTGTCTTTAAAGACTCCGAAATTACTTTTCTGAGCCTCTCCACCCCCCCACCCCTAGTATTTCGTATAAGTAAAAAATAATCTTTTTTTTCACATAAGCATCATGCATATCAACTTTCTGAGTGGTGATAATGATGAATAGCTTCTCTTTATGGTTCTGAATGTTGGTAATAGTTTAGATCAGAGGTCCACAACCCATTTTTTTTTTTTAATGAAGTTTGATAATTTTACCGCGGGCCGCTGACCGAGGGGGGGGGGGGTGGCGTTGATTGTTTCTACGTGTATTTTTTTTTAGATTGTTTACATTCATAAATTTAATTTAATTGTACTTAAAAATGAATTTAAAATTATTTAATATTTCAACTGACTAAAACGTTATTTCAATGAGAACCATCAGCTGCTTTCTATGCAAAGAGACGGTTCCAGCTTGGGGTAACAGGATTAGGGGTAGGCCTAATTTAACCTGGAACCTTTGACATCTTTAATCCCTTCCTAAAAAAAGGACAAGTTTTTGCCTTTTGTGTATGGAAAAGACGCACAATCCCGAGAGAAATATACCACTGTAAATAAAATTTAAAAAATTTTATGTCCCTTGGCGGCTTGGTACCATTTGTTCCGGGGGTTGGGGACCACTGGTTTAGATAACTCGTCATTTAGTAACAATGCTTAACACACAAAACTGATTGAAGGCTGTAGTGATATATTTTATTTTGCTAGTCACAATTGTCGAACTCAGAAGGTTTTTTTCCTGTAGTTCTTCGATCGGTTAATGTCTCTTTAAAGAATACCCGTAATAGGAGCCTGATTGATTTTTTATTGCCTGGCCTGATATAACGTGCGACACGTTAAGTAGGACAAATTACTGTGTATTCACATGTCTCTTGTTAATCGTAAAAAGTTTACCTTGTTCTGTTTATGGTTAGTTCCCCTTGTTAATGTGCACGAGCTGTACGGGCTATTCCCTTTGCTAATGGCTAATGCCAATGCTTACGGGCTATTCCCTTTGCTAATGGCTAATGCTTACGGGCTATTCCCTTTGCTAATGGCGAATGCCAATGCTTACGGGCTATTCCCTTTGCTAATGGCTAATGTTTATGGGCTATTCCCTTTGCTAATGGCTAATGTTTACGGGCTATTCCCTTTGCTAATGGCTAATG
>MUZC01004442.1:382736-398131 GCA_002072015.1 Radix auricularia | reverse complement strand
CTTTGCTAATGGCTTACGGCATTTACGGGCTATTCCCTTTGCTAATGGCTTACGGCATTTACGGGCTATTCTCTTTGCTAATGGCTTACGGCATTTACGGGCTATTCCCTTAGCTAATGGCTTACGGCATTTACGGGCTATTCTCTTTGCTAATGGCTTACGTCATTTACGGGCTATTCCCTTTGCAATTGTTTACGGGCCGTTCCAGCTGTCTAAGTGTACTTGTTAATTAATGTTTATAGGCTTAGCTTCTGTTTTCTTGTAAAGATTGGTTATATATAGGATAAATTTTAGTATAAAATCTTGTCTCCCTCCTTTCAGGACTTTTTGCAGGTGGCACTGAGGCCATGGAGACATTTTATCATTTACACAAGAGGATCATGGCACAATACATGGAAAGGGGGACCATCGATGACGACCAGACCACATTTTCAGACTGTTATTTTAGACACCCGGGCAATTTTCGTCCTGTTCGTGGATCGTGGTATGACCTGATGTCGCCGTTCAAGTGACAATCGATTTATCGATTTGATATTTTTAGTTGATTATATTGTTCATTTTTGTAAAACATTTTTTGACACAAAATGTAAGAAGTTTAATGACGTCCATTGTGTAAATAAAGATCGATAAATTATTTTTAGAATAATGTGGTTTCAATTGTTTTTGTTTTCATTATAATTATTTTATTGCCAGCCATGAACTATTAACGTTAATTTAAACCAATACCAAAACTGACCAAGTTATTAAGTCTGTTTCCCTTTTAATATAAGAAGAAATATAAAGAAAAAGTCCAACTCAGATTGTAACCCAAACTAAAAGACGTTTTAAACAAAGATGTAAAGGTGACAAATCTGTACAGTTTATTACCAGTGTTAGCATTGACATGTGACAGTTATATAATATATATGTATATCGACATAAATAACATGGTGATAGTTAATAACACAGTGAAGGTTATAAATGGCTTTACATAATTAATTGTCATACGGAAATTAACATAGTTAATACAGGCATTGTGTTACAACTGTCTCAACCGACACACAACAACCTACACAGAATTGACACTTAACTTTTGAAACCCATCAAAATTATCCTTTCATATGGTTAGGAATGTGTCAACAGTTTTTCTGAGATGTCAAACATCCCCGCCCCCACCCCAAAAGCGTGTTTTGTTAACAATTGCATTTGCAGAAAATCTTAAGCTGTTGAATAAAAAGCAATATTAATAAATGATTTGATTGGTCCAAAATGTATGAAATTTGAAAGTTGTAAATCCTAGCTACCCCTCTGGCTGTGTGCCATCCATGGCATGTCGTGTTGACATTTCATTATGATATTAAATATGTTGTTATCTTATGTATGTTATTATCTAGTGTGCCAGGATTTGTATGTGAGGCCCAGACTGTGGTACAGAGCCATAGGATCATCTCAAACATTTAATAACAATAATACATTTATTTGTTTTTAAAATTAATATATTAAAATTTCAATCTTCACAAATGAATGAAACATAAATTTGTATTCTAACAAAACAAAATGAAAAGAAACTTTTAATACAAAGATTTTCCAGTTCTAAGGTGTTACTGTTACGCCCTTTACATTAATTTTATTTTCATCTTCTTATTTTAAGGATGACAGTAAAAATTCCTTGCAAAACTAAAACAATGCAAATGATCAGCTTAATTTACAAGGACAAACACCTGGTATGGAAGAAATAGGTCTAAAAGAATAGAAACCTAAGTAATTCATGTAGCATATAAAAATGGTTTCAAACCGAAAAATAAATTGACAATTATATCAGTTGCTAATGCCCATGGGGAGAATAGGAGAAATTATAAATTTAGATAAGTCGACGGTCAGTTTTAATTCATGTATAAATAATTTTAAAAATCTTTTTAAACAGTAACATTTCGGGATCACAATGAGTCTGATGGCACTTACTACACCATTCAAAGCATCAGAAGAAACATTGAGAAAACCTTACAAAAAGCCTGACTCCAAATTATCTGATGGGTGCTCTACATCAAAACAAGTCATCCAAACATCCTTGACAAATTATAATTCAACATGCAAAATAAATTTAAAAAAAAAATCTTCTACAATCATCCTAACATCATCAGAGACATCCAAACATTTTCAGATCCACCAAAACATCATCAAAGACATACTTCAGATCCACCAAAACATCATCAAAGACATACTTCAGATCCACCAAAACATCATCAAAGACATACTTCAGATACATCAAAACATTTTGCTCAAAATATGGGTGCAACTGCTATCAGGCTTTAGATAAATAAATATATATTATTTAAACGGGGTATAAATAGGACTGATAAGGCAGCACTGTGCCGTCTTGTCAGGCCTATTAATACCCTGTTTAAACAACATTTATATATGTAACATTGGGCCACACAGCTTATGTACCTAGATGTCGCTTAAGTTAATTATGTGCCACAAACAAGTTGCTCTACTGAACCAAACAAACTATATACAAGTTATTAGTCTCAGAACAACAACATGGTTCTAGCTGCCCTTGTATAGAGACCAGGGATCAAAATAGTTTAGTTTGACCTGACCCCTGGCCAGAAGCACTACTCCACAAAAAGTTTAAGTCCTCTGATTTGTGGAGCTCCATTTTGTTTCCTCTATACACAAAGCAACCAAACCTATAATCTCATAATTGTTTTTGTTGTTTTTTTTCATTTAAGTATGAGCCACCAAAAGATTTTTAAACTCAGTAAACATTCTTTGGCATGAACACAATTGCCTGGACTTGAGTTGATGGACAGTTATGGGTACGATATCATGTATGTGCAGGTCAATACAATCATTATTATTTAAATATATTACAAAGACATACGTTTATGTACACTAATCCAGATTTATATTTAAATGGACTTACTGACAATGATTTTCAAAAAGTAAGCAAAACAGTAAATTTGAGTAAAAGGCATGTGCTATATAGAACCATGAAAAACCAGAAGCATGTAGATAAACCAATTTAAAACCTAACTCTTGTAGCAAGGGCTGAGGTGAATTTTTAAATATTATTGTTAACATCAGTGTTCATGACATTGGATTGATTTTATAATTGACACAAAATTTTAGATTTAAAAATAACAGCATTTGTAATACTTTAATATATCCTGCAGTACTCACAATGTCCTTATCTACTTGTAAAAATGGTGCATGTAATGAGGATCATTTTGTCATTTTTTTCCCAGTAAAAAAGTTTAGACACATTACTTTGCTAAACTTTTTGTGTTGTTAATGACAGTGTTAATAATTAAAGAAAAAAAAACTGCATTTGAAGACCTCAAGGGCAGAAACGGCTACATGACATTTTTTTAAAAGCTTTTGAGATATTCATGTTTCGAAGTTCAAAACTATACAGATATATTATTTTTAACCAAATCTACTGAATTTTTCATAGGTCCAGAGACATTATTTTTTATATTAAACCTCATTCAGAACAATCTATTTTTAATCTTCTATCAGACTAAAATATAACTAAAATATTTCCAAAATGCCACATAGCTGTTTCTTCCCTTAAGGTTTCATCTGATAACTTAAGCAGAGATTACCATTATAAAAAGTGCTTGCATGCAGGACATTATAACTATACTGATAATCAGTATCAGTCTAAACTTAACTTTAACTAGGAATTCATTACTATTAATTTACATTAAAGGACTTAAAGCCTTTCTTGATCACGTTCATTTAAGACATAATAGGGCGTTAAAATATGCCCCATGATAGGAAAGACTGGCTTAGAGAACAGGATGGGCCAGCCCCACAATTAGAAACATAATAAACACACAAATATGAAATAATCACGTTGCACTCAAGAAGTGGTGGTGAGGATATTGGAAAGTCTGTGACTAGCAAGCTGTAACAGTAGCCACAGATAGTACATATCCTGAATAAAAGAGTTCTTTAAGATTCACTAAATTCAAGGCTTGAGTTACTTGTTAACTGACCAGAGGTTCTCATTTTCAGACCGAGTCAACATTTCATTTTGTTCAGACCTAATATTTCTATGACATTTTTAAGAAAAAACGTTAGACAATATCACAGATAGTTTGTAAGATTAACAGATTCATAATTTTAATTTGTAATATTTCATTTAGAAGTCTTATTTGTTTTAATGAATTTCAGGATCCATATTTCACTAAGCGATGGACAAAAAGATGAAAACCAAATTTTTTTCATAACTCTTCAGATGCTACTTTTAGTTAAAGATAAAGATGGATGCTGGATGTTCATGTGGGTAAAAGATTTTTCTGAACATCTCCAACAAATAAAAATTAACAGAAAACACCATTTATAACTATATAATGATATAAACAAATGAACAAGTTTGATAGATTAGTTAAAAAAAAAATAATAATAAAAATAAAACAGGCATTATTTAACAAAATGAAGAAAGTCTGAAAACCAAGAACATTTAAGTAAATGAGTAAAGTTTGCATATTCTTGGTAGGAAATTGTGACTATTTAAAGTCTTGAAATATGTACATCATTTTGAGCCAGATAAATTGAGTGAAACTTCAATACTCAACTGCCATTCAAATATACAGTTTCAACATACAGACAGCAAAAAATTAATATTAAAAAAAAAGATATATATTCCTTGATTATATGTTTTGAAAGAGTAACGATGAAAATAAAATCTGATGAGAAGAAATATTGAAGCTTGAACACAACCCAAGAGATAAAAATCACAATGTCTAAATAGTATATATTTATATTTAGAAGCAAATTTAGTTATTTTAACTAACATAATCATAAATAGGAGTGGTGTACACTTTGATTTTAAAATTAAAAGATCAAGACAAATATGTATTAGCTTAAAGGAGGTATTTGATATAAACATAAATTGTGAAGGTAATCTTAAACTGTCATAATTATTTGATGTACAATATTAATGATAAATTTTATCTGAGAAATAATCACATTAAAAAAAAAATTGATATGGGTGATTGAAAAAACTATAATAAAAATTTCAAAACGTTTTTTTTTTTAAAAAAATTAATACAATGTGTTAGATATTTAAACCTGAAACAGATTTATATATTGATGGAGAGAAAAGCATGCAACATCTGAGAAATTTAAATATCCACATGCTTTTGGATCAATTTGTTTCTTTTTTGAGGTAAAATGCCTTCACCAATAGCAATTTACAAACATATTTCATTCATCCAAGTTGTAGAGTAAGAAAATATTTTTTTTGAGTAAATACAATAAAATATCTGTTAAAAGTAATGAGATTCAATTTAAAAAAAGAAGAGAAATCAAGATAAAAATAAACTCTTAGATTTTTTTATGCCATGACATAAATTACCATATGATTAAAGGAAGAGAAAAGATTACATCACGACTCTACCCAGAAACCTACGAATCAACTAAATGATATTAGGTCTGACAGTCAAAAATGATGACATTGTCAGGTCAATATTCAAATTCTCTTAAAGGAAATTTTGTTAATTAGGGAATAAATAATAATTTAAGCATTCCTTCAATTGAATAACTGATTATTTGAAACAGTGTAAAATTGTTAAACAATATTTTTAACCCAAATAATTATTACAAGATTTTATAAAACATAAATAGAAGTGTTATATTTATTGGTTGAGTGTGTAACTTATACAAAACATGGAGATGAACTTTACTTAGAATCATTATGCATTTGACAACAACTTCTTGTATTTAAAGAATAGAGTTATTTACATTTGGGAAAAAACAATGCTTAAGGTAAATGAATGAAAGTCTCTTTTGCACAAACATCTAGAAATGAAGGAAGTTTAATATGTAAAAAAAACAAACATATTCATCAAAATCATGGCTTCTTTTCATGATTGTTTCTTGACAAATTATGATAATCTGATGTCATTATCATTATTGTGCATTTTTGTACATGAATCTATGTTCAGCTATATCATCTACTGTCCTTAAAAACTGCCCTTTTGAATGAAAGTAAAATTTATAATTAATAATTTTTAAACTCCTTATAACAAAAAACCCCAAAACAAACTGATTTCAAACCAAGTTTAACAAATTTCATCATAGAGTTCAGAACTGATCACAGATTTAAACAAAAATTTTCAAGCCACTTACAGCCAACATTTTTACATGTAGACAAGTTTTTAAAATTGAAAGTTCAACAAAATACTCATCAAAATTTCATCACAGAAAAAAACAGAGAAATGGTCAAGTCCCCAATGTGCCAGCCACTTCATACAGTTTGAAGTGAGAGGGGAAGGAGGGGGCATTGCGTGTTGTTGCTTATTTCAACTCTTCTTTAATTCACAGCTGTTAATAAGATCAGATAATAATTTTAGGGGTAATTTTGATTACATTTACAAAGTAATGACTGGCCAGAATAAAAAATATTTCAACATAAATAGGTTTTGTGTTTTTTGATGTCAATTTCAATGGAACAAACAAATGGGGGACATAAGTAAATTTTTATTTTAATAATGGAACTTTCTCAACGTATTTCATAATGAATCATTATTTCTTATGAGATAAAAGAGCAATTTCAAACATTTATTTCAAAGTCACCCAAAAAATTCAAAATCCTTCCTATAAATCAATTTTAATATCAAAGAAAACAATTGATGAGGTATAATGATTGGAATCCTTGTAATAGAAATACTATGTTTTATTATGATTTTAAGTGATTGTGATTAGTGTGAACATTCAAATCCTATTTCAGTACCTTGGAATAAACATATTTACAGAATAACATTTCCTAACACTCTTGGACATAAGTAGATGGAAAGATGCCACGGATTCCGTTGACCTCACCTTCCCACCAGCCATCACGGAGTTTCTCGTAAATACTTATCATATCACCTGAAAATGAGAGATTAATATATCATACAGAATGGGACTGTATAAAGCTTTTTAATTAAAAAAAAAAAACAATGTACACAAAGTATTTGTGTAAGAAGACAATAAATTTAAGCTTTATTTATGAAGTAATACTAATAACAGTAGACGTTTCGGCTATTGCCTTCATCAGTACAATAACATGAAAAAATTACTTACATAAATCTTAAAACATATTATTAATATGTTTTAAGATTTATGTAAGTACAGTCGAACCCACTTACCTCGAGCTCGGTTAGCTCAACCACCCTATTATGTCGACGTTTTTTATTGGAACCGCCAAATTCTCTCTTTGTCTTAGCATTTTCTCGTCGTTTAATTCGATTTTTTTAAGTCGCCGAAACCTCATAACACGAGCACAAAAAAGGGTCAAATTTGCCACTTAACATTGCCAGCTTTTGAAAATGTTAGCTATGATTTTTTTATAACCAAGGGAAGGGACCAAGTTTCTGCCTCACCAGGGTCTGCTGGTGACGTCACAGCCCACTTGCGTTTTGCTCTCAGCGCTGTGTTGCTTCTGGTACTATGGCAATCGCCGGGTTTTGAAATTCTTAGTTTTTATCGATAATCGACGTTGGTTTTTATCTTAAATTTGTAAATTTCTGCTTTCAGTTGGTGCACATATACCTTTTGTTGTTAGCAAACATGTATGTACAATTTTATAGCATGCCGATAGCTTCATCAAACAAATAACGGCAATGCTGTTGTGTTAAAAAAAACTCCAAAAACACGTGCATGAACATTATCATTTATTAACGCTAGTGATGGGACGATACCAAAATCATAGGCTGCTTACTGTAAACAAGGCTCCCCAGATTTTAAAATATATAATATAACAGACTACAGACAGTTTACCCACCCCCACTCTCAATCTCCCACACCATTGTTGTTGGTTAGTCCTATTAGCATCAAGTTACCAAAGGAATTCTAAGTCCATTGTAAGCTGAGGGGATCGTATGAAATAATAAAATGTACCGTGTGCAGACTTGTTGTCATTGGCAACCATTCATCCTTCAACCTCATTTTGACTATTACATGTACTGTACTACTGCTTTGTTCTCATTGTTTCATTCATAAGAAGTGGCCGTGTGCAAAAGCCATTTAACTATTGGTTAGAATTAAGTAAAATATGTCAAAGTTGAAGGTTCAAAAGGAGTACCTAATTTATTTGTGTACGTTTATATAGAGAAGAGTTTGCTTTGTCATGAGTCATATATAGGTCACGATAGACCATTCTGAGTCCATTGTAAGCTGAGGGGACGGACCCAAAGAAGATGATTAGGAAGAGAATGGTTCGGGGACAATGAGGGGATGTGTAGGTTACTTATTTGTGTAGCTTGTAAGGAAAATCAAGCAAGTGGCTTCGAAGGCACAGTATCGCTCAATCTGGGAATCACCACAAAACGACGTTATATTTAAACTTAAACGGTCTTTAAAAACGAACAGTCTTAACAACCTTAAGAAAGAGTGAAGAAATAGGGTCCCGATATTCCGATACGATTCTGATTAATCGTCCCATCACTAATTAACGCACAACACGTACATAAAGAAATTTCAAGCGCATGTTAATATTTTGCCGCCATATTGGTTTTCGCTTTAACTCGATCATCGGTTATGTCGATGCCATTTTTCATACCCCAACGCCGTCGACTTAAGCGGTTTCGACTGTAATTGTCTTCTTACACAAATACTTTGTGCAAGTTGTTTTTTTTCTTCTTTTTTTTCTTCTGAAAATGAGAGCAATAGTTAATTTTTTAACAAAGCCGAGTCTAAATTCAATGAAAAGTTTGAAATTCCACAGCAAAGTTACTAACCAAAAGCTAATTTTTTAAAATGTAAATGAAGGATATTTGGGTAAATTTAAAAAGAAAAAAGAATGCAATAATTCAGGAAAACAAATACATTCACTGTTTCAGTACAAATGAAGAAAAGCTTCCACACTACCAAAGGTCTTTCTGTTTTTGTGCCCCACAAGAAAACTAGCTCATCTTTCAACTAACATTTCCTATACATAAATGCTATTTACCTGTCTTGATGCTCAATTCATCAGGCCTTGTGGCATCAAAATCATAGATTGCCTTACAGTGACCAATGACCGTGGGGGAAGGGAACTCTTCATCAACTGTCAAGGGAAGAGCAAACGTTAACACATTCGGCAGATACAAACAAGATGTTATTTTCACATAACTCAGTTATTTTGATAGACCATTCAATTAGTTGATCACAAGCTTGGTGAGACAACAAGGCAAAGATTTTTATTTTATGAATAATAACTATAATAACAGAGTTAAACAGTTTTTTATGGCTTTATTTTGCAATGGATGGTTAATTTTCAATGATTAAATGATTCATGTAATATTGCCTTTACAAATCATTGCTTTGTTGAAATATTTCATAGTTTCTCTGAATTTATTTGATGAATTTGCCTAAGAAATCCCTGGTGGTAAAATAACCGAATTCTACACAAAAACAAGGATTCTTTCATAGAAGATAAATGATGATAACTTACTGAACTCGTCTTCAGGAGAGTTGATGTCTTGGTAATAATCGTTGGGTGCATGTGTGTCCATATATTCATTGTTACCCTCTAGTGCTATATTAAGTGGCAGTCGCAATGTGCTCACAAGAAAACTCTAAAATAAGGAAACATTTAAAGAGACAAAAATCAAAACTTTTATACAGATTTAAACTATGAGTACAAATAAATAAATAACTTTATCATTATAGGAAATTCATAGTACAAAAAAAACTCCATTTCATGCATAATGTTTTTAAAATGCTAACAATTTTTGAAAGGAAACACTCAATGAATGAATTGAGTATTTTTAAGCAATTCGTTTTTCGTCTCTGAGATTATTTTGTTAAAACTTCAGTTTCTTTATAATTTTTAACCCATGCATTACTGTATATCATATACTCTATATTATTCCCTGTATGCATTCAGTTATGACAAGAAATATGTGATATACTGGTAGCACTTGTAAAAAAAAATATCTAAATTATTCTAAATAAATATACACACTGCGACTAACTTACTTGTTTGTCTCTCACTGTCTCAATGTACTGTGAAAACATACTTGGTGGTGGGGATTTACCTTCTAATTTGCACAAATTGCTGTTAATTTTAAAATGACTAGCTTCCAAGAAATTCAACATGAAGGTTGTCTGTGTGAGAAAAGAAAGTATTGAATTATAAATTTGATTTTAATGTGATTTTGGATATTTAGTGAATACAAGGCTAGAAGAACACCCAAAAACAAATATTACATTTTCACTCCCAGCAAGTTTGCACATTTTGGTTAGTGACAATTCTATAGTAATTGATATAAGTGCTTCAAATGAGAAAACTTTAGTATGTTTTATAACAAATAAAACAAAATCTTGTCAATAAAATTTTTAAAAACACAATTTCTTATTTTGTTGCAAGTAAAGTACAAGAAAGCAGTGGTTCTAGTTTTATTTGAGATGTGCCATTAAAATCTGATAAAGTTCCAAGAGGCTTCCTGTCAGAGATTATAGCAGTGGCTCATATGTAGTTTAGGTCTCCTTTTTTATTTTTAAAATGTTAAAAACTTCAAATAAAATTTGAAATTGATTAGTTTTGTTCTTTTAATGACAGCTCTTGGCCAATTATAACTGGCAGGGTAATTGCATTTGTTCCAACCTTAAACCAGTCAGTGCACTGTTGGTTTATAAAAGGATCAACTAATTCTCCACATTAGATTTATCAACCTACCTGCTCAAGTTTTTGCCTTGTGTCCTCCTGAGTGTCAGCATCTGCAAAACTTGGTTTGTTTTTATAGACCTCCACCAACTTTTGAACACCTGGAAGTGAGCAAGTCAATTCTTTATCAATTATGGTAATTTTTTAAAACTAAATATCATAATAATTAACCAACACTCTAATAAGTATTCAATTTTTTTTTTTTTACAATCAACCGTTACTCAAATAAGCATTCAGATTTTTAAAATCAACCAAAATTTTGTTATTAGTATTCACATTTTTAAAAAAATCAACCAATACTTTGATAAGTATTCTAATTCTTTGAATGATGTGTATAAATTCACCTTCTTTTCCTTTTCTTTCCTTCTCAATGTACTGGTGTAAATGAATCAGATAGTTTTTGAGTGCATCCTTTCGTCTTTCACTATCCATTGAAACTTGAGAATCTTCTGCCTAGAGATCAAAGTATAAGGAGCTAATATTATTCACTTGTTCTATGTTTTGGTTTTCTTGTTTTATGTCTCCATCTTGCTTATGATTTATTTTTACGCATTTTGTTTTTTTGGGGGGTAAAATTTAACTAACTTTTATGGTGAAAAAACTGACAGATTAATGAATACCATTTATTCATAAATCAATTATGTTTTTGAAATACATAATAACCTGCAGGTAAATTTTATTAAATAGTGTTGAGAGAAGGATTCAACTGCTTCAAAAAGTCAAACAATACTCACATAGCAATCCACTAAAATCTGGTCCGATTGCCGAGGTACTTTCATACCTTTCTGTTGTACGATGGTTTGAAGGTCATGCTGTAGATCTACTGAGATCACAGACTCATTGAGCCGGTCAAAATACTGCAATATATATATATGTATCTATATATATATAAGACGCATCTGTTGTCAGTCTGTCTGTCTGTCTGTCTGTTCCCTAATAACTCAAGATCCAGACAACCCACTACAGAGAAATTTGGTAAACGTACACATAATTATATGGGGAAGGTTCTTAAATAGGTTTCGTTCCATAAATTCATACTCATGGGCGCCGGGGGGCCCAACAACTTTTTTTTCCTTATTTGGGCTATATAAAAAATGAAAATCAACAATTTGTCTATTTCTCGAGGAGGCAGAAGCATGAAATTTTAGGAAATAGTTGAGTATACTTCTGCAATGGTAACAGGCAACAATATATTTAAATTACTTCCTTCTGGGGGCTGGGGGCCCAAATTTAGTTTTTTCTCTTATATGAACTATATATAAAAACTAAAAATCACTAAATATCCTATTTTACGGATAGATAGAAGCATGAAACTTTGGCAAGTTGTTAGTTACGCTACCCCGACGATATTTTGCGATAAAAAATTTTTAACTTCCCACTCATGGGGAGCCGGGGGCCCAAATGTAGTGTTGTTTTTTACTTATATACGCTATATAAATACTGAAAATCACCCATTCTACTATTTCCCGTGTAGAAGAATGAAACTTTGGGACGTGGTGGTCGAGAGGTAGCGCTCTCGACTGTCATACCGATGGTCACGAGTTCGAATCCACACTAAGGTTAGGATTTGTTCTCGGGGCCTGAGGAGTCCCCGAGTCACCCAGCTCCGAATGGGTACCTAACTAGACAATAGTTAGGCGGCTGGGGTAATGCGTGGAACCCCTATAGCCGTGGCCTGTGACCGCTGCATCACTTGCCAACAGATCATCTCTCATGATCTGTGGACACAATTATCTTCTGCATAGAAGGAGCGTCTGTATATCTAAGATAAGTTGTTAAGTACACTCTCCTAACGCTAATTTGCGAAAAAGAATTTCAAACTTCCCACTCATTGGGGGCCGGGGGCCCAAATTTTTTTTTCTTCTTTTATTAGAAACAAACTCATCACTAATTCTCCAATGTACCGTGTCGTAAAAACATGAAACTTTTGAAAATTACTCTCCTGGCAATTATGGCAAAAAAATAAATAAAATTCTCACTTATGTGGTGCCGGGGGCCCAGATGTACTTTTTCTTAAGTGGGCTATATTAACAAAATGTAGACATGGAAATACAATCACGTCTCATGAAAGATCAGGATTCTGATTAGGTGGAAGTAAGTACTCTTCGGAAATTGTTGAGTACAAACCCCGTAGTGGTAACAGGTGAAAAAATATTTAAATTATCACTTACTGGGAGCCCGGGGCCCAAATGTAGTTCTTTTTTTTTACTAATATATGCTATATAAATACTGAAAATCCCCTATTCGACTATTTCCCGTGTAGGTAGAAAAATGAAACTTTGGGAAGTTGTTAAGTATACTCTCCTAACGCAAATTTGCAAAATAGAATTTTAAACTTCCCACTAAGTGGGGACCGGGGGCCCAAATTTAGTTTTTTCTTATATTAAAACTCACTCATCACTAATTCTCAAATTTACTGTGTAGGTAAAATCATGAAACTTTTGGAAATTCTTGAGCATACTGTCCCGACAATAATGGCAATCGTTCCATAAATTCCCACTCATGGAGGCCGGGGGCCCAAAAACGTTTTCCCCTCGTTATTTGAGGTATATAAAATTGAAAATTACTAATTCTCTTATTTCCCGAGTAGGCAGAAGCATGAAATTTTAGGATATTGTTTAGTACATTACCCAAATTATAACAGGCGAAAATATATTTCAATTATTACTTTCTGGGGTCCAGGGGCCCAAATGTTTTTTTTTCCTCAAGAAAGCTATATAAAAATTGAAAATCACTAATTCTGCTATTTCCCGTGTAGGTAGAAGCATGAAAATTTGACAAGTTGTTAAGTACACTCTACCGACGCTAATTTGCAAAAAAGAATTTTAAAAATCCCACTCTTGGGGGCTAGGGGCCCAAATGTAGTTTTTTTCTTATATTAAAAACCGTCTTATCTCTAATTCTCAAATTTACCATATACGTAAAGACATGAAACTTTCAAAAGTTATTGAGCACACTCTCCCAACAAAAATGGAGAAAAATTGATTTAAAATTCTCATTCAGGGTGGGGCTGGTGTTCCCACATGTATTTTTGACCTGCTTTAAGATAAATGTACCCTTTTACTTCATGCAAATAAACAGTATAGTATGCTTCTACAGAAAACCTCATTTAAAACCCGTGCGAAGCCGGGTACTTGCCTCTAGTATATATATATATAGCAACTCATTTTTTCACGGTATGACAAAAACATCAATATATTTTACATTCAAAATGTGCCTTATTGATTGTAAGAAAACATCTGTACAGCTTCATTATCTAGATATGACTTTTATTAACATGTAATTTTAAGAGCTGTGAGCCTTTTTGTTCAGATTTTTTAAAATAAAAAAGTTTAAACAATTTAAGACACATCTGTCACCTAAAGATGCAGATGTGTCTGGCAAGAATAACTAATCCAAACATTCATATAATTGTGACATTAAATGAGCAGAAAATGAAAACAATCTAATGCCTTCAAATTCTTGTCACATGTTTTTTGATAATTTGTATGACTATTTATTTTATTCCTCAAAAGCCAGTACTTGTTATCTTGTAAAACCACAAAAAAATTGTTTGACTTCGCTTAGGGTGGTGTTTTTCTTATCCATTGGACATTCGTTAAAATTTTAAGCCAGTTCACATCCACCAGATTGGGAAACAATGTTTTAATGAACTCATTAACAATAAAATTAAAAAGAGCACTAAATAGATCCTGCATACTTTAATTTCCTACCTGAGTGAGCTTTGGTGAAAGGACTGATATGTGGCTGTTGTATTTGTTTAGGTAATCTTGCATTGATTTGAGTCTGTCTTCCTCCAACTCTTGCATTGATGTACTGGCCTAGTAGGAAAATTTTAACAATTTGAAAATATTTTTAAGGAAAGAAAACTAAATTAATTGCCTTGAAGTCATTTGTTGGTTTGAAAGAGAACACAATGGGATCAGATACACACAACATTTCCATAGTAAAAGATTTTACATATTTAGAGGAAATAATTGAATTTATATTAACATTTCATTTCAAGTTGCTTAATTAAAGACATGCTTCCACTTTCCAAAACTGATGACAAAGAGCTGTTTTTACATTTACAAAAAAATGATATTGACTCATTCCAGTCTCAATTGAACTAAATTTACATTTCATACTTTCATATTCAAATAGTTTCTTACCCCTTCATTACCTTGCTTCTTTTATATCCAAAGACTATCTCTTCTATTTATTACCTTTTCTACTGACATATTCTAATACTTCCTTATCCATTTATTACATTGCTACTACAATATAAAAATACTACATTAACTCATTATTACAATAGCAACAGTTTTAGGAGGTTTGTGTCTATATCTATGTAGTTGAGAAAGCAGTCAATAATATTGAGTAGTGTATTTCATACTTTGACATTTTTGTTTTACTACACAGTCATGAACAAGGAAAAGTTATAATCATAGTTGCAGTATCCCTTGGTATTGGCCTAACTATTACCACAGTTGCAGTATCCCTTGGTATTGGCCTAACTATTACCACAGTTGTAGTATCCCTTGGTATTGGCCTAACTATTACCACAGTTGTAGTATCCCTTGGTATTGGCCTAACTATTACCACAGTTGTAGTATCCCTTGTTATTGGCCTAACTATTACCACAGTTTTAGTATCCCTTGGTATTGGCCTAACTATTACCATAGTTGCAGTATCCCTTGGTATTGGCCTAACTATTACCACAGTTGTAGTATTCCTTGGTATTGGCCTAACTATTACCACAGTTGCAGTATCCCTTGGTATTGGCCTATTACCA
>MUZC01004442.1:354893-375804 GCA_002072015.1 Radix auricularia | reverse complement strand
CCCGATATTTACTCGCGTTGTTTCTCATTTCTTCGTTAGATATTTGTGCCCCTTCTTTTCCCCCTCTCTTGGCGCTATCTATGAGCAAGTCTGCGCCGCGGGTCGTATCTAGTCTTTTATATTTACCCACAAAGCAGGTCGCAGAAGAACACGGCAATTTCAATGGTCTACTTAAGTCGTTCCGCAAGATTAGATGTGTTTATAACTAAACATTCCTCGGTTAAGTGGGTTGGTTCTCTAAATGCGTTGCCAGTGGCACGCCTCAGAATAAACCCAAAGGTTTGTGTACCCAGAGATGGGCGCTCGTTGGCCCGCCTCGGGTTGATACAACACTACGAGGTCAAAGTTGAGACATGGTTGTCAGTGAGGCGGTGGCAGCTCCAGACGTCTGGAGAAGTTGAAAGCAAACACAGTTAACTTGTTCTATTCATAAAACTAAGAGTGGATAATTTTGGAAAGGATGGTCACTGGGTTTGAATAAAATAAACACTGCGGTTTGATTAAGTACTCACATCTGCAGACTACAAAATGAGGAGTGTACGGTTTTAAAGACACTTGTAAGAAACATACAAGGATAACATAGTATGGGTGGCCAAAATATAGAGTAGAGGTGGACATAGTATAGGTGGCCATAGTAACGGTTTTTTGGGGGGATTCCTCGGGTGAGATAATCTGCCGTATCATGGACATTATATCAGTGGACCACTCGCCAACGAAGTTATTTTCGCGTGTTTTATAAACTCTGCCTTGGTTAAACAGCTAAAGCATGCGGCATGCGAATCACCCCATCCCTCTCCAACACTCACTCTCGCACGGGAATCCACCAGGCTAATAGATAATGCAAGTCTGATTAGTTTGGTATCACCGACCACGTGTAACAAGGAAGGGTGTCGGAGAGTAGGGAAAACCCGTAAAATTTGACGTCATCAATATACCTGAACAAACTTGTCTTGTTTCAAACAGAGCCTTTGTCAAGTCTTTTACTTCCTTGTTTTACGCATATTTTTTGTTAAATTGCCGACTGTAGTGTAAATGTAGGCATTGAGCTTATATCTTATTGCACATCGAGGAATACAATACAAGCATTGAATAAGTGCTTCTGAACCCTTTAAAAGATACTTTGGTCTATACGGATGGCGTGACAATCCTTTCCTGTGGTGAGGTTGACAAGCATGTTGGATCTTTTTAGTCAGGAAATGACGAATGTCCTCGAGTGAATATATCATTACTTCTACTATTATAACGTCATAACTACATCATATGGGGATTTTAAAATATTCACAACATCTATGGTTCTATCCCATCTAAGTCCCCCCAACCCCCAACAACAACAACAACAACAACAAAAAAAAAAAAAAAAAAAAAAAAAAAAAATTGCGCGAAGCCTCATAATTACATAAACAAGAAAACCAAAGGCATTTTTAAATTTTAAAAAAGAGGGCTCATGAAAAAAATGATCATGGTTTCTAATTTTGGAAAGGTCGAGTACATTTAATTGTGGCTTTAAAGACACTTGTACTTGTAAGAAACAAGCATAAACAATGACAACAAATCTAAGATTAAACGAGTCAGTTTTTAACATTAAAAGCGACAGATTATTAAAAGCAGTTAATTGAAATATTCTAATTGTATGCCTTATAACTTTATATCATTAATTAATAATAATAAGTTTCAAAATAACTGTTTATTAAGAGGAAATGGCTATTATTTTTCGGTGTCAAATTCTCAAAATCAAATTTAATTTTAAAATAATATATAATATATAACGACATGGGCAAAGGCAAAGGATAAAATCTAAAAATATATTGTCAATATGTGCCCAAAATGATATTTAATTTAATGGAAAGGGGCATTCCCAGTTAACAGATTGAGGAAGTAAACAACCATTTGAAAAGAAGATATGAAAAGGTGAGAGTTACCTTTCTTGTAATATAATGGACACCTCTTTACTGAATTCACTTCCGTGTTTGATGAACTTGCGTAATTCCTCAAAGCCATCGATGCCCTGAAGAGGAAAGTTGAAAAAATTTAATGATACCGTTACCTGCAGTTTAGTGTGACAAGATAGAAGGTAACAGATGATAGAGAGTGGCGCTATGACCTTATCCAACCTGACTCTTACCGCCTAAATGTGTTCGAAGTAACGATCGCGCCCGTTGACCAAGGAAGTTTGAAGGTATCTTCACGCATATGTATCATTATGTCTTTAAATAGATATTGGAGGGCGGCCCGTACGAGAGATGTGCGGAACCCCAAAGATACGCGTATTAATATAATTAATATTATCACCTATCACGTGTTGCTTTTTTACCCGGCGGTCAGTGAATATCTAACAAACGTATCATTTCCATTAGGCACAAGAGAATGAGAAGGCGGCGAGTGAGATCATAAATATAATATCAACATGCCCTTACTTCCCCGTATCGCCAGGTCATGTACATTGTTAGTAACTTAAGAACAAGTTCCGCGTCAGGCGTGGGTGTTCTGGGTGGTACTGAATCGCTTGCCTTATATTCACCACCACCAACCTCATCAACCTCTAATATCAATAGCGCTTTTGTCAAAATTGGGAATTGTCATTAAAAATAAGAGATGGTCTATTTTAATATATGAACTTTAGTTTGTACTGATACTTTACTTTCAAATATGGCGTTTAGAAAAACGTAACTTTGATAACCCCATTGAACTTCAATGGACTGAGTCGAAAGCTAGCAGCGAAAATAACCTACACGACTTCTGATTAAATTTTATGTGCATGAAATTGATAGGAAATACCATAATTAACAAGTCTTTACGGTCACAGTCATCTATAACTCTAGACAAGAACTCGAAGTATGGTTAGTGTTTTGTCGACCTTGGTTTAATTTGTACTCCTAAACCACCATTAAAACATTCGATCAAATCACTACAATATAGTGTGAATCTTCCAAACTTTTCCTAACGTAAGGCGCTGACCTCCAGCCCTGTGACCTATGAACTACTCACGTACAACCTCTCGCGTAATCCATGACCACTGATGAACGGGAGTTTGAATCTACAGTCATACAAGATTGACCGTCGGTCCTTCACGGGAGCGCTCGTCGATTTCTGAACTTTGACTTTTGACGAAATCACCGCAGAAGAGCTCATTGCAGCATGAGGCTCGGAGGTCCACCCTGTGAACACCACATAGCTAGTCTCTCGAGCCTCAGCATCGCGTCCCGGGTCCAGCCAAAGAACAAAAACACGTATCCTTGTACAGCGGAGCCCCAACTAAACGTCACCGCCGAAATCAAATATACTTAACGGGGGGGGGGGGCACGAGCTGCTACCTGGGGCCAACAGGCAGCTATGGCCAAAGCGAACCGCCCGGGCCAATCCATCAAACACGACAAGTAAACACGTCATTAGCAACGGAGAATCGAATTAGTAAGTAAGATAGGTAATGAAATCTATAGCTGGTTGGCGAGGATTGTTGATTTGATTGGAGTAGTTAGGTCACGTGCTATGCTGATGTTGTCACTATCTGCCAGACTGTGTGAATGTGTGATCATTCAAAGTCAATATCAAACTTGTAAGATGTGAAAACATTGATATTTGTTTAAACTTTGGATATTAATGGTCTATTAGTATTTAAATCCAGTCAAGAGGCATAATTTTGTTACATATACGTGTAAGGGAAAACATACATTGGACGGGTTTGGGGGCATATACACTAATAGGATTTTTGTACAGTACGTAACAGGAATGCATAGTTTGTCGAAAAACTTAACCAGATGGGAAGTAATCGCATCACATCCACCTTTGTAAAGCGGGTTAGTTTATTTCTTTATTTTCTGAAAATATCGAGTTATGTTATAACCATTTCTCATTCAATTAACTGAATTCATACTAGGCAAGGGATATGAGGTGATAAAAAGCTTGGGATTGGAGGTGATACAAGGCTTGGGGTGTGAATTGATACAAGGCTTGGGGTGTGAATTGATACAAGGCTTGGGGTGTGAATTGATACAAGGCTTGGGATGTGAATTGATACAATGCTTGGGGTGTGAGGTGATACAAGGCTTGGGATGTGAATTGATACAAGGCTTGGGATGTGAATTGATACAAGGCTTGGGATGTGAATTGATACAATGCTTGGGATGTGAATTGATACAAGGCTTGGGATGTGAATTGATACAAGGCTTGGGATGTGAATTGATACAAGGCTTGGGGTGTAAGGTGATACAAGGCTTGGGATGTGAATTAATACAAGGCTTGGGATGTGAATTGATACAAGGATTGGGATGTGAATTGATACAATGCTTGGGGTGTGAGGTGATACAAGGCTTGGGGTGTGAACTGATTCAAGGCTTGGGATGTGAATTGATACAAGGCTTGGGATGTGAACTGATTCAAGGCCTGGGGTGTGAGGTGATACAAGGCTTGGGGTGTGAGGTGATACAAGGCTTGGGGTGTGAGGTGATACAAGGCTTGGGGTGTGAGGTGATACAAGGCTTGGGGTGTGAGGTGATACAAGGCTTGGGGTGTGAGGTGATACAAGGCTTGGGGTGTGAGGTGATACAAGGCTTGGGATGTGAACTGATACAAGGCTTGAGGTGTAAATTGACACCAGGCTTGGGATGTGAATTGATACCAGGCTTGGGATGTGAATTGATACCAGGCTTGGGATGTGAACTGATAATTACATGTAGGGAAGTTCCCACGCTGCTTTCGCTATTGATAGCGCCAAACAACCAATAGAGACTGACCATTCTCAATTGTAGTATTTAACTTGTATTATTACTTAATCAAAACGACTGAAGAGAAAGTCGAATCAAATCCATTTCCAAGTAAAAACCAATTTTGAAGGTACCATTAAATAGCAAAGAATATTTCTACAACCAAGGAATGCTGGCATGTCATTGTTATTTATTGGTCTCACGGACAACAGCTGATACTCCGGAAACAATTTTTTTAAACGCATTGAACACGACAGGGATGTGACTAACAGGACCACAATCAGCGCCTTTAAAACAAAGCGGCCGTGTTTGTATGCAGACAAACAATGACTGGCCTTGTGCTGCCGGTGGCAGCCTGGGAAGGGACGAAGACCTCCGGGGACTGACCCGCCCAAACATGCAGTAGGCAATGAACGTGACCGAGCGCCTTGCAGGATCTAGACGTGCCTAGATGAGTCGAGTCTTAACCACGCAATCAAGATGACAAGGCGAGTGAAACTGCGTGGCCTGCACATATAGGAAATAACTTCCTTAAAGTTAAAGGGAGTAAATACGATAGCGTTGAATATATAAAGCTTAATATTTGAAGAGGAAAAAAAAATCAAGAAAATGAATAAGTATGACGCGTGATTCGTGTTAACGTCAAATAGACAATGACGTCAATTCTTCCAAGATTTGTTGGGGAAACTTATGGTACGACCAAAGTTTTAATGGAGACTTTGTTGTGAATGTGTTTAGATTTTAGATCAAGGTACTTGAGACACCTTCACCCCTCCCCCAGCTTGAAAAAGACAAACATCAAGACAAACATCATGGCCCAAGACACTCGACCTCCTCCTACCATAAATATCGATAATGAAAACGTGGACAGCTTCACCTACTTGGGATCCAAGGTCTCCAATACACTGTCCATTGAAGAAGAAATAAACAGCAGAATTGGCAAGGCAGCCGCAACAATAGCTAAACTAAATAAGCGGGTCTGGCAAAACACCAAGCTAACGGAGAAAACCAAACTGCGCGTCTATCGAGCCTGTGTCATCAGTACACTACTATATGGGAGCGAGACATGGACCACTTATACATCACAAGAGCGTAAGCTTAACAGCTTCCATTTGAGATGCCTGCGCCGCATCCTTGGTATTAAATGGCAAGACAAAGTGCCTAATAGTGAGGTCCTAATGCGTGCCAATACCCAAAGCATGTTCTCAATTCTTAGTGAAAGACGCCTGAGGTGGCTAGGACATGTCAAAAGAATGAGCCCCGGCCGCATCCCGAAGGACCTCCTATATGGTGAACTTGCTTCAGGAAAGAGGAAAACAGGTCGCCCACGCTTGCGATTTAAAGATGTCTGTCAAAGGGACATGAAAGCAGCCAAAATACATACAAGTGACTGGGAGTGTAAGGCAGAAGACCGATCTACGTGGCGCACAGTTGTCAAAGAGGGCGTCATAGTAGCAGAGGAACGAAGAATGGAGGAGGCTGCAGACAGAAGAGCTAGGAGAAAGGCCAAAACATTTGGAAGCACAGAACTCGTGTGTAAAAACTGTGGCAAAGACTGTCACTCAAGGATAGGACTGCACAGCCACTTGAGAAAATTCAACCCAACCCAACGGTGATGCACCATCGTCTCACGAGACGGAAGGATGCCGGTTACTTAAGTCCAATAAGAAAAATAATAATATTCTTAAACCAATGAAACTTAAGGATAGTGCCGGCAAGAAGAAGGCATGTAACTGATAAAACAATATACATCACTTGTACAATTACAGGTCTTAGCTATAATTCTCTAAGTCAAACTCAAAGGATTCCGAAAAAAAAATCGACTTACAGAGTTTTCGAGTTAGACTAATCAAGAACAATGATGATATTGAGAGGGGTGGGAGAAACAGCCATACCGGCTAGAATCTAGAAGTAGAAGGCTTGACAGGAAAGAGGGGCGGCGTCTGATGTTTCATATAAAAGAAAGATAGTATACTAATAGTATGCTTTGACACACCGACACAAGCCAGTAAGAGGAGACACCTTCACCCCTCCCCCTTTACTCCCTCCACAGTGGGTTGGGGAAAGTAAGACTTTAAAAACAAAATAGTCTGATCACAGACTCACAGCATGCCTTGGAAAAGTTGACTAAGGAAGGTTGAGAGGAAAACATCTCTCGATTTTAGGAGATCTAACATACATGTCTTACGGAATTTGGCCGGGAACTAACAATTAATGCGATATAGGGAGGTTTCCGACTTAGGGAAGTTCGACTTAGCGAGGTCCGACTGTATTATATCCGGTAAAGGGGGTCTGAATTCTAATTAAACTTTAACCAAATGAAAAGGTAACTTCTTCAACGGTTTGGCTTTATTTCAATGAAGACATAAAAAATAAATCTATAATGATTAATAATATGATAAAATTGTAACCACCTTTTCTTTTTTAAATTCTATTTTTAAAAATGATTTACTTGACTTGACCTCTGACCCAGCTATCAGAGTAAGACTATAGCTTAGAATGCGAGGCTGTAATGAGATGGCAGCAGTACACGGCAAAACGTGTGTTGACATATTGAAATTAGCCTCCGCCACATGGAGTTTATTAAAAAGACATTTCTCTATTCTGCTATGGCAGTAGGTCAACACTGTAAAGTATCTTCTCAAACAAAACCCCTTGGTGGTTAGATGGAGTACATAAAACATTCATTGGTGACGTGCAGAGATCGCGGGCTAGCAAGATGTATGATAATAACGATGAACTATTCAGAGTATTAATACTACGGTTAAATAATTGAAGAACATAAAATATGCATCAAGTACAGAAATGGATACATTTGTTATTTGAACACGTGTGGAATATTTATTTCAAGTAACCAATCGATAAGAGTGGTCGCCTGGAACATCGACACATGCGAAGTTCATACGGGTTCTTTAAATGTACTCTAAATTTTTTCCCGGTAAATATGATAATAAACGGCGTCGACGAAATGATAGAAAACTAAAATACGGTATGATGATAATGCATGCTGACTACCTTAGTGGCGAAGTAAACGCTATTTGGACTTGGCTGCGGGTTACTTCAATACAATTGTGTGCAGTAATGTCAGTAATCTGAAACCGATGGCACGCGGACCTGCTACTCGTGACACACCGAACTGTCCTTGATACGAGTAAGGCCATACGCTAAGAGCCTACTGATATACTAAATACAATATTGTGGAACAAATTGACTTGGGGTTGAACACTTATACTTATTGTGTTAGAAATATCACACTGTCGAAACGTTAACTAGTTGACTACCACTACAATGAGCAAACAGTACAGAAAAACAGGAAAAGGGGGTTGGGTTGGGATGAGTGGACAAATTGAGTTAATACCTCCGTTTCAATTTTCAACTTTTTGCACTGATCCCAAACTATATGAGAGCACCTCAGCAACCTCGCCCCGTTCCCTCTCCCTCCCCCACCATATATACAAAACAAAAGCCGACCTGTCTCCTTAAGGTTAGGCTCAGGTAATTGGACAAGGATACATTAAGGTGTACAGCACTGATTTTAGATCAAACTATATGCCCTATTTATAACATGTCATACATCCTTGAAACACTCATCTAAACAAACAGTTCATTCCTTGGGCACATAGGCGCCTTCGCTGGTAATGTTAGAATTTGTGGGAGGAGGTCGCGGACTAAACTCAACCTCTACCCCTCCCCCATACAAAGGAGTAGTGATGCGATCATTTGAGATTAATTAAATGAACACAGGATATATACAATGAAACATGACAGAATAAGAAATGCTCCGTGTAGCATTTAGAATCTATATCTGTCATCTGTTTAAGTGCCCCAAGAAAATGAGCCATCTATGTAAAAATGAGGTTAACAACTTTTTCTTTAAAAAAAAGGTTTTAGTTCTATTAAGATTTACAGCATCAAATCTTGTACTTAGACTATAGTTTGTAGATGAGGTGATGGCTCAATCAAAGACATAAGACCGTCCAATTTAGAAACACATGAGAAGCGAGAAAAGACTAAAAGATTACTGTCTTGTGGAACATGTTTGTACAGACGATTGAAGCCTAACTGTTCCACTCGGTGAATAATTTTCTACAACCCTTCTCATATTGATATAAAGAGTAGCTTCTGTGGTTTAACAACTTACGAAAAAATAATCAGCAAATATCCCGGAGCTCTTGGACCATTTAAACGTGGCAGGAAACTCAGGAGACCCGGTGTCGGCGTCATCACTAAACGACATGATTCCAAGACAGCAGTAGGTCAGCACGAGAGGTCAGTAATAGATGTGAGGAGCTTGGTCAGCACGAGATGTCAGTAGTTAGGTCAGTAATAGATGTGAGCAGCTTGGTCAGCACGAGGTGTCAGTCGTTAGGTCAGTAATAGATGTGAGCAGCTTGGTCAGCACGAGATGTCAGTGGTTAGGTCAGCACTCAGCACAAAAGGTCAGCCATTGATTTAATAGTTGTGGCACTTTTCTGCTGTTGAACCTTACGAATGTCCACACACCACCACAGATATGAATCCTCATCGAACTGTTTCAACTAAACATTTAACACTAAGTGTAACAGCTGGTCCCGTGACATTATTAATGAGCTGATTTTATGAGGCTCCTAATGGCCGTTTGTATCACTGCGGTGTTGTTTCATAAGGTCCGTGTTGTTTCATAAGGTCTGTGCTGTTTGTCTTATCTATCGGATGGTATTGCCAAGTGAAGTGATCAAATTTGATTACAAAAAGAAGCCATAACTGATCCACTTAAGGCTTATTTGAAATAACGCAAGTATGGTTTAGAAAGAGCAAGACCCACTTGTGTTCCATGTTTAAACAACTTTGAAATGTGAAGCAGTCATGCAAAAATTAAACGGCTATAATCCAAAATGGAGAAATCTATGATGCGATTAAAACCAACTATAAACATGTGTGTATTTCACAGCAACTGAAGTTCATGTTTTCATTGAAAAAGTCCCAGAGACCACGTACAGCGACATCAAAGTGTAGGGGTCCAAGGATGGAGAGTAGGGCACGCCACTGGATCAGAAACCAAATCTCCACCAACGATTTCTGACCTCGCAAGTATGGCTAGTGGTAAATACTCGGCGGTCGGCAAATACTTTTCAACGATTCTGGACACCAAACATGTAGCAGCTGGACGGCCGGACAAGAGATCCTAGGAGCACGACAGCAAGCGATCAAACAACATTCGATTTTACGTTGTGGTGTTGACCCTGGTTCATACCAGCTCACATACTTTATTTTGCTATTCAGTCTCAGGTTTGGAACCAGAATACAAAATCAGATTGGATTTCACAATGAACATTGTAATTGTAAAGTAAGAATAAGAATAATCCAAGTCTATTATTATTAGAATCAATGTCATGGGGACGACAGCATACAGGAATTTACAGTGCTGCTTCAGGAATCACAGTGCGGTTGTTGGTTGAAATGGTCTCCACACACATACACACCATACGACATAACAATGCGGCAAGGCACAGCTATGCGTACACACCATACGACATAACAATGCGGCAAGGCACAGCTATACGTACAGCTCCGACATTATATTGATCCAGACCGGGTTGATAATCGCAACAGGGAAATGAAAAAGACGGTCTCAGAAGCTTACAATCTCTTAAGGGAAGCTCTTTGTCAATACCTTGCAACAGCTATTGGTTATTATCATGAACGTTTTATTGCACTGAGAGGTCGGGAAAGATTTGTTGATAGTTTGTCGAGATTAATACATTATAATAATAATAATAATATGGTTTATGAAAATTTAGATCTGTATGCTTTATGTGACATAATCTGAAGCAGTTCAGTTGTTACAGGTGCCCATAAGACTTGTGAATTCATAAGATTAGTTATCCACGTCTAACATATCACTTTGATCTTGATTCTTGATGAACCTGAATGCACCGAGTTCTCAAAGTATCCACCTATCAGGAGACAGTGCAGAGCTCCTGTTTCATATCACAATGAATACACACAACAAACACAACGTTCTTTTTAATGTTAAAACATTTCATCATTGAAAAATCTAATACCGTATTTGATAAATTCCCTAGACGGGATGTTAAGGGCAAGGGTTGGGATAGAAAAGAATTCCGTCTGTGGGAAAAGAACATTAATGTATTGTTCAAAATCTCTTGTGTCTGTCCAATCAAAACGTCTGCTGATAAAGTTTGTTAGAGAATATTCTCAGGATGTAAGGCCTGATAAGGTATAAGGCTTTGACTCAGTTTACCATTTGTGTGGATTTTATTAACAGTCAGATAGAGCGAAGAACTAATAATAAACTACAGTTCATAGGGTCCGGGCAATCCTAAGTAGCTAAAAAAAATATATCAATTTACATCAAGGCTATAATTGACTGGCGGCTGGATAGCGAAGTAAATAGTGCCCTAGCCTCACAGGCGGAGGTGCGTGGGATCTAATGTTGATTAATGACTATTGCTAAAAAGTCCTTCGCTGAATTAGCGAGGAAATGGGCGCCGCCAAGTCTACCAAGCCACGAGGACAAAAAAAAATAAAATAAAAATAATAATAATAATAACTGTTTAAATGGAATTAAAAGATTTGTCGAAGTATAATATATATATGACGGGCAGATATTTAAATATAAATTTATTTTCATCATTAAAAACATGTCATGGGACTAATAGCGTAATCAGTGGCGTCGCTAGGGGTGCGGAGGGGGCGGGCCGCCCCGGGTGACACCATCAGGGGGGTGACACCAGACAGTAAAATTATATATATTCCCGTTATTTGGCACTGGAAAACTCGGAGGAGTTCTATGGGTTAAATCATGACGGGGTGACACCAGGAGCTACCGCCCCGGGTGACACCATGAGCTACCGCCCCGGGTGACACCATGAGCTACCGCCCCGGGTGACACCAACCCTAGTGACGCCTCTGAGCGTAATCTTTACATTTCTTCCAATGCCCTTTTATTTCAACATTTATTTAATTGGCAACAATAAGAGCGAGACTAACTGGGAACAATAAGAGCTCGAAAAATGGCTGTAATTTTAATGGCGCGACACGAATATGCTGTATGGTATAGTTATAGAACAATTCAGTGCACGGTCACAACGCTATGTTTCTTGTGCTAAGTGAAATAAGACAAGTCAGGTAAGTTAGGTAATACAGTTAAGACACTTTTAAAAAGATTACATGGCTTAGCTCCCTATTAAATGGCTTTTAGCGAATTCAACGCGTAAACTGTAAACGCCCCGCGCTTCTCGGGGAATTACAAAATTTGAACAGAAGAAAATTAGTTTAATATTTTTAAATCAAAAACAAAACAAACAACAACAATAACAAAAACTCAAGCAATCACGTCATGCCTCAAGTGTCATCTGCCTAGGATGAGAGGATGTTTGTCAGTAATGATTAAAGTTGAAGGAACAAAAGAAAATATAAAATGTTGAAGTCTAACAATAGACAGCGCCAAATCTTTTGGCTGTTGCGAATACTAAGATAACTTACAAATGAAGATAAAAAGTTAAAAACTAAAATCTTATTATTACGAGCAGCATGGTGCACTAGTTAAAATAAACTTTTGTTTGTGACAATAGATATGAAGTAAAACTTTAAACAAACACAAAATTAACTGACTAATGAAAATTTTTTAAGACAACGCAAATACAATAGTAAGTGACTGAAGGGTTAACCGAAAAAGTGAAAATAAATACTATATTTCTAGTCTTAACATACATATGTTAGACAGGGTGGCTGTCAGAGGAGGGTTAGACTGTGTGACTAGAATGAGAGACTGAAGAAATACATAAAAATCGTCTATAAAGACACTGGCGAGGGATAATGATAGAGAATAGAGAGAGGTAATGATAGAGATAACAGAGTTAGGTTGATAATAGACTAATAGCCTATATTATAGAGTCTATGAAGAGAGAGAGAGACAGGGTAGAGATCGACTGTGTAAAACTAAAGAAAGAGAGATTAACTCTACAAAAAACAAAAAGACTAAAGAGATGCCGAAAGCTGTAATAAAAATCGACTGTAAAGGAATGGAAGGAGAGAAAGTGAAGATATCGACGGTGGAGAGACCGCAGAGACAAGAAGTGGTTGGGGGAAGAAATGTTTAATGTTACATTAACCTTGGCAATGCTGCTGGCGGGCATGGGTAGAGTGAAGCTGTTGATGGCCCCCTGTACCGAGTGGGGCAGGATGTCGGACAGACGCCTGATGCTGGACTGACTCTTCTCTCGCCGGTGGCAGCGGCCGCAAGTGGCAGAATGGCTCATAACGGTGGCATTTCGACATTCATCGTCCCAGACGAGAGGATTAGTCTCCCCTTTGATTGTGACAATCACCGGTACCGTGCATCCTTCCAATCCTGGAATAACTAATATCCGTTCCACGCCGAAACAATAACGAATATCCGTTCTTCAATAAGGAACGCATGAATTTTTCCTATTCACGTGTTAGCTTAACACTTGATCTCAGATCTTCACGACTTGAGTACACTCCAATGTAATCCATGGCTTAATCTGCACTTTAATCACGGGACTACTGGACATTTAAGAGCGTAATCCGCTGTATTTCCAATCCTTTCGAATAACCTTTGACTCAAGTATCCAGTAGAAGATTTTGATTTGACTCCAGGAACGTTCAATAGTCTTCCAAACACCGCTATGTTCTCTACTCCCGGTAGTTTTTTGTGAATTCAATGACACAACTTTACGCCTAGGGGAATGTTACAAGGTTTCAATTCAATTCCCGACAAACCTAAAGCCAGACGATACGTGACCTCATTACACAAAAGCACGAAATAACTAAATAATAACTTTTTTTTAAAAACATTTCAAAGGACATTTTTTTTCAAATGGCTGGCAAGTTAAGGCTTGCCCTCCATAGTCTAATCCCCCCCCCCACCCAACCCCTGCCACTTAATTTCCTGATGAAACGACAGATGTTGACCGTCTTTATTAACCGTACTATTAAGCTGCGTTTTTTTTTATCGCTTTAAATGTAAAGGTGTGTTGATGTGTACATTTATCTCAGAAAAATTAAATGAGCTTTGTTGAATAACTACCGGTCACATTTTTTTTAATCATATAATTGATCATAGGTTGTGGGACTAAATGCACTTAATGTAGGCATTATACCACATTTTTGCCGGAAAAAATAAAACATTGAGCGTATCTCCAGTTCTATAAAAAGTATTTTAGATTTACAAAAAAATGTTCGTCAATCACTTGCTCTATCACTGGTGCCACAGACAAAGTGTCATAATATAAAACATTTCCAGTTGACGTCCTAAACATGGAATTATTCATAAATATTTAACCCAGACTCCTACACATCTTTGAGGGAGGGGGAGAAGCGTTTAAAAATCAAAATGTTTGCATAATTTTACATAATCACTAACAAAAATTATTTAAGACACGTGAGATTGCTCAACACGTATCTTTGTTGGGGTTGGTTTGGAGGCGGCGGTTCGGGATACAAGGTCGGACAGTTGTGTGTTGGTGAAATACGTGGAATTAGCAAAACAAGCTAGAGCTTAGAGCCCGCGCCTTCTTGGGGGCCCCGTGAATTTTTTCTTCTAATTTGGCAAAACATAAGCCCATTGAGGGAGAGATTCTTCAAAAGCGTTGGAGGTGGATCGGTCATACACTAAGATAACCTGCTTCTAATAAACAAGGCAAGCCCTGAAATGGAACCCACGGGGTAAACGGAAAAGAGGTCACCCAAGAAACACTTGGCACCGAGAATTTAAGGCAAACATCAAGAGAATTGGCCATGAATGGAAGATCCTGGAGAAACTGGCCCAGGATAGTGATGCCTGGAGGTCTCATGTAGGTGGCCTATGCCCTAGGAGGAAGTGCAGTCGCCGACGATGATCGGTGGATGTCCCTCATAGATGAGAAGGTTCAACAAGAACAATATAGAATATCTGGACTTCAAAAGCCCCCCCCCCCCCATATCTCAAATAGCTTAAAGCGCCATTAAGTCTAAATCCGGCCCCTGTATATAAGGTACTACACAACGAATAGTCAGGCCGCGGTTCTGTCTCAAAAGGGCGCGCACGACATGCTCTAACTATTGCCATCCCATAGGGACGCCTCTGTATCAAGTTAAAATATTTCAACGTAATTACTGCGAGTCGGGTCTAGCGACCACGGCCTGCACGGTCGGATGTTTATCTTACAAGTTTGGTGAAACTAAACACGTCACTTACGGGCGGTCACGTGGGTGACGGGAGAAGGTCGGGAGGGGGGGTTACAACAAACCAAACTGTTTCAGTGAAACATTCATTTCATGTTTAAATATTTACCAGGCGACCCCAACCCCTTCCGAAAAAGGCGTCTTGATTTCGTTGATGTTACCCACTAGACACACTTTAAAAAAATTAAGTAATTGTGCTATATCGGTAGATTTCATATAAAAACTTGTGCTCCACCGCTCACATTAAATGTTAACACTGAATTGAAAAGCGTCATATTCATATAGCGTTTTATAGTTAACTGTTTAGGCCGCTGACACCACCAAGAGAAAACCCAGTCCATTCCATCAGGTGTCAGGACGGAGGACTTCAACTGATTCATTACCTAACGATGTTGTGTCGACCTTGCAACGGAAAGTTACAATAATAAATATGGGCCGAGAATTTTACTACAGTGCCAAACATGTTCTACCCTAGACAGAGAGTTTATTGCTCATTATTTTAACCCGCCGTTAAATTAGTTTTATTTCTGTTCAGAGTCTCAAAAAACGCAACATATACGAGATAGTTAGCCTCATTGAGGTGAGATGGCTATTCGAGGACATCAATGTCAAGATCACCAATCACACGCGACTCACTTGCTGAAAGATTTACGGGAATGAGCCCAGGGGTGCGACGAAATCATACGTTCCTGTCTCATACGTACGAGATAGTAACATAGAACCACTGCTTCTTCACGAGGCCATAGAAATGTTACTACCGTGTAGCCTCAATGAGGCAAACTGACAACATTAGGAACGTCAATGTCTAGATCATGCGACTCGACGGGCTGATGGAGTCACGGGAATGAGCCCACAGCTGAGACACAATCGCGCGTTCCTGTCTCACGGAGAAACGAAACATCGAACTCCCCGAGGGGCGCTCGGCGAGGGAACAATGAAAGGAATGCCAGGGACCGAGAGGAACGTGTTTAAACAATGGCTGTTGTGTCGTGATTAGGCCGTCTGAATGCGAATAAAATCATCTCGACCCACTTCCGCGGCGAAGAGAAACAGAACAAAACAAAAACTTGAAGAATACTAAACATAGCAGAAAGTTAATCATGTGATTTATGAAATATTCCAGACTACAAAAACAATCTGCTATGTAGAATTTTCACACGCGGGTTTTACCGATATCTGTTGATGGAGTTAGTAACGAAATCCTTTCACGTTAATTTACGATCGAACCACTTGTAGAATCTAAGAATGATTACAGAAAGAGTGTGCAAGTTTGTCGAGATCCTTAAATGAAAAACGCCAGTACTTGAGTATCATGTCCGACCTGAGGGGATCTCTGGTGACAAAAGTTGTTTGAAGGGCTCAAACTGCATGAAGTTTACCTGTGAGCAGGGGTGGGGGTGTAGAAGAGAGAGCGGGAGGGGGATCAGGCGGTCTATAATTAGGATTAGAAAGGTGAATGGTTGGCAAAACGACAAGTGGGAGGGGGGAGGGCGGCGCAACCTCAGAAAACCCAAACTGCTGCCTGTGTACATACACAGATGAACACAGAGATGTGTCGTCTGGCAACTTTGGCCTGCGTGCGTCATGCTAGCGACTACCATGTATGCATGTAGCTTGCTAGATATGTATTCATTAAATAATGATGCTAATGAAGCTAGAGACTAGAGCAACCAGTACGAGTGGTGTGTCATTATTACAAGTGATATGCATCATTTTCGTTTCATCGACTGTTGTTGCATGCGCACAACTAACAATGCTAACATTTCCCTTTCCCGTCTTTCGCTTTATAACGGGTTTACCTCATCCCTAGAAACGCCTCTGTAAATAATTTGTAAATTAAATAAGTTGTTTATTTTAAGGCAATCGTTATTCGCACGGTTTTGACGTCATAACCGTGCCGATAATTTTGAACATTATTCCCACGGTTCGACCGTGCCGATAATTATTCGCACGGTTTTGAAATACTGATCTACACTTACTAACTACAAAGTTTAATAACTAATAATGTAAAGTGTTAGTATAGTTGATATTTAAGTTTTAGGACACTGACTACTGTTAATTGATTTAATTGTTGTTTAATTGAGTCAAATACATATTATTAGACCTAATAGCCTGCGCAAATAAAACAAATATAAATTACGACAAGATTCAGTTACTGAACTTACTGACACTGACAGACAGTGTCACTGTGACTGTGACTCGATGGCTACAAATTATGAAGATGACAATTATGAGATTTTGAATAAAAAATATCAAACAATATTCACACGGTAAACTAATTTTGCTGTCACTGATATTGATAGTAATAGTTTTTGAGCAAGAGTCTGAGCGGACCTGCATACCGCCGTTTGCTAATTAATTATTAATGATTTATAATTAATCATTGATTAATTAAAGTGAAATACTTTATGATGGTAAAGCCAAAGCATCATTTTTTAAAAAAATTAAAAAGTGAGAGCCCGTACTCTGTTCTGTACTGTAAGTGTCTGTAAGTAAGACTGAACTGAGTATGAGTATAAGCATAACATAACAGTAACGAGTAACTTCAGTAACAGTAGTAACAGTGACTCACTCAGTGAAGTCAGTGACTCAAACAGAATAGATAATAAATAAAGGCACGGGATGGGGGGTATATAAAAAAAATTGTCCCTGGAAAAAAAGCCTGCTTGAGTGTTCACAAACATCGATACTGTGGTTGTTAAAAAAAAAAACTATCAGGATTCGATCCGCTAACCAGTAATGCCACTCTCTTTAGCTGACTAACCATTAGTCTAAAGAAACTTAGCCTAAATCGAGTGAAATCGGTTATTATTGTGTTATCAGCCACTGGGAGTACGCATGGGCGACGACCCGACCCGTGCGAATAATTTTATAAATTATATGTACGGGGAAAACCGTGCGAATAATCACTTCGTTATTTTTTATCTTTGCTCAATTGATTACTATCCATTCATAAATTAAACATGTTTACTGGCATGTTACGTTAGTTACTAGCTTTTTTCCCCTTCTTTTTCTTTAATTAAGGGTAAAGCTAGCATTAGGGGAAATAACTTCTTGGGGTTCTTTAAATTATTACCAGTCCGAGTCCGGTGACGGTGTTTCGAAGGCGTCGCGTATTTATAAACAAATCTATCATTTGTAAAGGGGGTTAAGTTTGAATTGAAACAAGTAGGAATGTTAACAGATGCTCTTTCTGCTCATTTATTTGTGCATGTCTCGCGGAGCTGATTCTAACATGAAATTTAACATTTGAACGAACACCGCATGAGCATTATTAAGGCAGTTTGGCACGTTATTTTTTGGGATGATCAATTAACTAGTCAACAGCTTGCAGGCTCATGGGAGGTGAACGTAAACTAAGGCCGCAAACAGCAAAGGTATTAGGTGGGTGGTGACTAGTTGAATCAATGGGTCGGCCGCAAACAGCAAATGTATAGGGTGGTGACTAGTTGAATCAATGGGTCAACACCAAGAAAATAGTTACGAGTATGTTTTCCTTGGTGGTTGATAACTATTTAAATGATGACTTTCAGTTTGCCAACGGTTTAAACAAATTATAAAATGAAGCTATAAGTATTCTAGAATGTATCCTTTCAGTTAAAATCTTTGCAAATCAATAAATGTTGTAGCAGTTTGAAAATGCCTGAGAACCTGAGTACTAGAGCCAGTAATACCTAAAGTAGAAATTTGGCTAAAATACATTCTAAAAACATTTTATACTGCTCTAAGTATAAAGCAATAATTATATTTTACAATGAAGTATCGAACATTTCCCGGAAAGTCGTTTAAATAGTGAAAATTGTGCGGGTTGCCGGAAGAAAAATTATAAATAAAATGAAATTTCAAAATCAAAAGCACCCTTTAACGGATTTATAAATAATGTGGTGTTTTAGATTTAGCTGAGATGTAAGGGGTAATCCAAATATTACATACGCACATAAAGTAAAATTTCCGTACTCCTTCCCCCATGTTGTACAACGTACATTTTTGGGCCCCCCTTCCAAAGGGCACATACAAATAAGCTTTCACCCCCACCCACTTATTTGAAGAAATAATTTTAAGCCAGTCACAAGATATTGGTATCACTCTTTATAGTTTTTTTTTGTTGTTATATCGTGTTTTTCATGTTGCAATTATTAAAGAAATACAATAGAACATTCAAATTTCATTGTCTTGATGAACACTGCATCCAAAATTACTGATAATAGAACATTGTAAACAGTGAAATCGCAGTCCGTTATGTATATAGAATGGCTGAGTCATCGATGGGCGAAAGAGAAAATTCTACTACATAATTTTAAGAAATGGAAACATCGAGCCGTCCATAATTGACGTCAAGCACCTAAGGGGGGGGGGTAGGAGGGAGTCACGCATTTCTGACGATGTGTGGCCAGGAGGAGTGGGGTTAAGAATAGTTGCGCCACGTCAAAGTATGTAACTTTAAACTTTAAGTGGGAAGTGTGCAAATGGTAAATCTACATAATTTTATTATTTGTTTAAAAAGTAAAAACATAAAGCATCAAGTTTTTATTATACTTAATTCAGTTCTTTTGGCTGTATTTGTTTCTTATCTACACTACTTCACGACCTCACTTTTCTCGTGGAGGATGAAGAAATTTTAATTTATTTAAATAATTGGTGCGTCTAAAGTTGTGTTTTTTTTTTAAATATATATTTTTAAAAAATGTTAAACTCCTCGAATTAATTTAGTGTAATTGTTATACTGCGAACAGCGCTCTAATCATTACGCAGTTATCCAACCAGATAACCAGGAGATTGGATCAGGTGTGCAGTCAATCAGGCTACAATACATGAATGAACATGTAAATTGCGTGGCGTTTTGAAGGCCAATTATTTACGGATGCGACACTCTAAGACGTTCCCCGGGTGTTGGTGGGTACGTACCGTAGGCTACAACTACAACGCTTAGATACAACGGTTCACACACTTGCCCAACTCGACACTCTTCACATCTTCACAACGTTTTTGGGTACTTCAATGTCAGCAATAATACAACACAAAGATAATTAACACAACCCTCAGCCTTCAGATAGACATAGTCACATAGGGATAAAAGCACTTTCCTTATTCCGTAGGCAAGAACAAACACACGAAAATCCTCATTCTAACTGTCCGGAATTCGGACGTGGAATGGTTTGCCTCAGGAAATAAAAAAATAAAAAACACTCGATAAACATTTAAAACTGCAAGACTAGACCACGGATAAACGTAGGACGCGATAATCTTCTGTATAGACGGAGCTTCTGTAACATATGGGATAATATACTACGTTTGATATCCAATCTATTGAAATCTTGATTTTTTACCCCTTCACACATCGTCCTTTGGTGATGAAAAACTTACTTAACTTATAGAATACTGACTTTACGGTATATCCACTTAAAGAATGTACCAACGAATAAATACGTAAAAATCACTTGAAATAGCCTAAAGGTCAAAGCAGTCAATACCAGTCCCACAAAGAAACCATGCAACCAACGAGTTATATCAACACGTTACTGTGCACGTATAAAGTATTCAGCATCGGCAATGAAATGAGAGCACCGAGTTTCTCGGCACGGCGCCAAAAAAGCTGAACCTACTACAAGAATACGTCCGTGAAACAATGCCCCGTGGGATCAAAGTCTCTCTCACACAAATAGTTGAAAACTTTGAAAAATGTGAGTCTACACCTTACACCACTGCTCCACATGCAGATATTCTAGGTTATAGGAATTATAGCAGCTGAATACCCTTCCCTGGGTGCTGTCCCCTCACACTGTATGCCTATCTTTCTACCAACTTGACCAGACTCACGAAATGGCGAGTTATCGATCTTGGCCTAGGGTCCACAATCACACCCCGCCCCCCCCCTTTTTTTTTCTACTGAAAATCAATAACATTCCTGGGGATGTCTAGATTATAAATACCTTTCTGCGGGCAGACGTTTGAGCTCCCATTAACATCCATTCAGAAAAGATTTGCCGGATAGTTTGTTTTTTTTTTTGTTTTTTTTTTTT
>MUZC01004442.1:326480-344835 GCA_002072015.1 Radix auricularia | reverse complement strand
TTTTTTTTTTTGTTCAATTCTTTCTTCTTCAGGATTTCACGTACGTCACACAACAGTTGTAAATATAATGTCATCAATAAATTATCTCATTTGGGGTAAAAAGGGAACTCTTGGGGGTAATGCTCAATCATTGTGGGCATAGAAAATTTGCTAGAATCCGCTACTATTGGGTTAACAGTAATGTTAATATAAACTTTTATAATTTTAATATTTAGGTATCCTATTGAAACGGTCCGGTTTTTTTTTCAAACCGTTTAACTTTTTTTAACGGGCCATAAAAAAAAATGTTTTAACATCCTTAGATTATATTTTATTTTAATGCATACAAATTAAGCATTGACTATAAATCATTACTTGTAACTTCTTTGTTTATAAAAAAAAAAAAGTAATGTTAAAATAATGCTTTTTTTAAAATAACATCTGGGGTCAAAAGGGAATTTTTGGGGGTAATGCAGACTTATTTGGGACATATAAGATCCACTACACTCCACTAGATATATTCAAATACGTCATGTGTACGTGTACGCTTGGTAACATATGCCCACTATTGAACCGGCTCCTTCCAGAAAATGCATTTGTTAAATTTTTTATCTATGTAGATTTCTTATTTACGTACTATACGAAGACACCTAAATCCAACCTACTTTCATTTATATTGACAAAAGTGACAATAATCTTAATCAACATGACTTGACTGTATCAAGTATCCTTGCTGTCATATTTAAAACTAATGCCTTAAAAACTGAGTTCAGAAGAAAGTTGTTTTGTGCTCCTCTCTAATTGTGATGTCGAGAATTTGATGCATTCAATAAAGTTAGTGAATACTTTGACTAATTTTAAATGGACACATTTATTATTATATTTAGAATGGCCAGAGGCGTTTGACCTAAACCAATCGAAAAATGATATCAAACTTAAAACGTTTATAATTGCATCAAATAGATTCCCCTCCCCCCACCCACCCCCAAATGGATATTCCGTGTCGTTTTGACTTAAAATATCTACATATAATCCTATTCAGATCTTCTTTAGACACTTGTCCTGTTTGTAAAACTCACCAGTTGCAGTTTCGGGGGAAGGGGGGATAACCAACCAAAAAAAAAAGTTCTCAGACTCCTGCCGCGAGTGAACCAAACGAATCTGCGGTTACGTCACAAACGCTTTGATGTCAACATCAAACGACGCAGGGTTACAATTTCGTATGTTCTCTTGTGAATTCTCAAACTTAAGAATTACAATGATATTTAATTTTCGTGTCTTGTTAACTTACGCCAACCGGCGTCTGATAGCCTATCGACCGGCACTTTGAGAAGGATTGAATTTTAAAAAAGTCATTAAATAAATTTTAAGTGACCAAATATTTTAGTGGCAGTTTTATTTAAAGTTACCCTTTCGATGTGACGTCACATTTCTTCAACCCCCCTCCCTCCCCCACGTCACGCATCGTCACAAAAGTGTGACCCCCTCCCTCCTAGGTGCGTGACGTCATTTATGGACGGCCCCTCAGACTAATTAATTACATTATTTAATAGTAATACATTTACACAATCTGACTGTAAACTGTCTGCAGTCTACTATTGGTGACAATGTTGGGAAAAAACTAGCAAAAACGTCAGGAAAAAAAACCTAGATACGAAATAAAAAAACCTAGACACGCAAAAAAAAAAAATCATGTTAAGCCTGGTCCCTTTTGGAACTCAGGACGTGTTAGCGCATTTTCGTATTATGTATCAGTACTTATGTTAGATATCAGCATTATGTAGTTATCAGTAATTGTGTTTAGATTTTAGACATATTTTTATGAATTTTCTTGTGTAATGAATATACCTGAAATTTTTTTTATTTAAAAGTCATTTCTTTACATTTTAAAATTTTTTATTTTCTCTTTAATCTAACTACAAGTGGTTTGTGGTCACTGAAATAGGACTCATAAATGAAACATTCTAAATTGTAATTAGCTAATCGCCCAAATACTCCATCAATTGTTGTTTGATAGATCGTAGTTGCCAATCTTGGTGAAAGTAGTTGAATGTTGAAGCTTGTTTCGAAAAAGTTTTCAATTTCTGCCCCTGGGCCGCTAAGATCTTGATTGAAGTCACCACAAATGATGACGTAAAACTCTCTAAACTTTTACACATATTCTAATGACGTCAACAACAAAAAAAACTAATACTTTTGATAATGGTAGTGAGTATCGCCTCGTGAGGACGACCCAATATGCGGCTGCATACGCGCTCGTCCACTTCCGGTTATTGCTATTCTTAGTAACATTGTTTATAAAATGATGTTTATAAAATTGAAGAGTTACAAGTATTCACTGCGCCTTTCATTGAACCTCCGATTATATATGTGCATTCAAACAATCTCTCATATTTATCACTAAACCTAACCCAAAACCCTAAAAACTATCACTAAACCTAACCCAAAACCCTAAAAACTATCAATAAACCTAACCCAAACCCTAAAAACTGTCACTAAACCTAACCCAAACCCTAAAAACTATCACCATCATCACTAAACCTAGCCCAAACCCTAAAAACTATCATTAGCACTTAAGGTAACCCTAAAGTTAAAGTCTATCCCTAAACCTAACATCAAAACAAACCATTTTTAAAAAAAAAAATCCTATTCATTATCAATTCATGTAGTATTGTTTAAAAAGAAATAAAAAAAATTAGGCATCAGTAAGGAATGGAACAACGGTCCTGCGATGTAGCGTACTATCTTACTATCAATTCGACCACACGCCCACACAGACATGAATGAAATTTTTAACCTTATAAAAACATGTTACTAAGAATAGCCATAACCGGAAGTGGACGAGCGCGTATGCAGCCGCATATTGGGTCGTCCTCACGAGGCGATACTCACTACCTTTGATAATACTAAGACTTCCGGCAATGGCGGCCGTTGCCTGCGCCAGTGTTATCTCTTGATTCGCAATGTTTTTTGGTAGTTTTAACGGGGTTTTTTAACGGATCGAGTAACTGAGTGTTGATGCACAAATGGCAGGTCAGGACATACAAAAAAATATATACATCATGGGTCTAGGACTTATGGATGCTGAGATCTAGGGTGATGACAGACGGACGGACAAAACGGGTGCAATAGCGCATTCGACTTCTCGAAAATGCGCTAAAAAATATGACGTCAAAGAGCCTCCCACCAACACACAAAAAATTATTTCTCATTTGAAAATGAGCATGTTTCAAATTATTTTATTTTATTTTCATTCCAGAATGTAATTATTTTCTTTTAAATTGTCAATCTAAAAAATTCCCATATTTTAGGCAAAATCCTTACAAATTCCCAAATTCCCATTTTTAAAAGTTTGGCATAGGCTTGTGATGCAAACGGTGTTGGGTTCGATTTCAAGCGGTGGAAAGTAAAGTAAAAGTTTTTCTTTTCACACTCAATTGGCGAACATTTTATACAGTTATTTCTTCGTGTTGTTGTTTTTTCCATTATTAATATTTAGTAACGGTCTTATATTAGCTGTTTGCAATCATATTTTAAGGGACGCTGGCTGGATAGGGCCACCGTTTGATTGCAGCCAGGGGCCTCGTGCAGTCTTAATCCGCCCCTGGTCTGGAGTCTATTTTTTTGTTGTCTCTGTCGTTCGCCATGTTTCTGATCCATAAAGTAGGACCGTTTTAACGTTGGTGTTAAAGGTCCTTACTTTTGTTTTGACAGAGATGTATGTAGATCTCCAGACCTGTTTTAAATTGGCAAATGCCTGTCGCCCGCCAAATTTATTCTTCGTTCGATGTCCTCATCTGTTCCCCTTGATACACAGACCACACTTATTTTACCTTAGGGCTAAAGAAAATAAATTATGAATTGAAGCCCACTTAATTTATTCAAGTCCCTTAATATTTCTTTATTTCCAAATAAAAATTATATTTTCTTTATTTTATAGCGTCAACATAGCAAACATAATATTCCGGCCCGGGGGGGGGGGGGTTACGGCAAACCTGGGTTCTGCCCCGGTAAATACCCATTCTACGCCGCTGACTGTAACCGTATACTACATTTATCAATAACTAAACTAATAACTAAAATGACTAAATACAAAAAAAAAATATAACGAACTATAGTTTATTAGAAGGAAACATACAAGAGACTGCTCTACTGTTTAACTTGATTTATACATGTAATATTTTATCGAATGAGCTCCTTCTTTAGTATTACATGGAGCCACTAAATTCACTAATACAGTTACAGAAATCTGATGATTGTATAATCTATAAAGCAATTAAATCAGAACAAGACAGCAAAATCTTACAAAAATACCTAGATGAATTTATAAAATGGAAAACTAATTGGACTATGTCTTTCCACCCAGAAAAGTGTCAACTGTTAAAAGTAACAAAGAAAAAGAAACAAATAAATTCAAAATATTTCATTCATGGAAAACAACTAGCCCAAACTAAAGATGCAAAATATTTAGTAGTCATAATAGATGATAAACTATCATAATCATGGAATTGGAATCCCCATGTCAATAAAGTTAATATAAAATCAAACAAAAACTTAGGCTTTAAAAAAGAAACTGTTACAACGTAATAAAGATATAAAACTAAAATGCCACTTCACCCTGGTGAGACCTATACTAGAATATGCATCTTCTGTATGGGACCCATCCACCAAAGAAAACATTGTTAAACTAGAACATATTTTTAAAAAGCGGCAAGATTCATTACTGGAGATTATTCAAAACTGACAAAATTAACACCATTAGTTAAATCATTAAACCTTGATAGAAGAACCAAGAGTAAAGTATTAATTATACAAAAACAAATTACATGTAATTCTAATTTAGAAATACAACAAAAAGATAACTCAATACAACCCTCAGATAGACACAAGGATAAAAATACCTTTCTTATTACATACTACAGGCAAGTACCCGGCTTCACACGGGTTTTCAATCAGGTTTTCTGTAGAAGCGTGTTATACTGTTTATTACCATGAAGTAAAAGGGTACAATCAATCTTAAAGCAGTTTAAATACAATTGCCTATCAGAAAAGCATCGTGTCTGCAATTCTATACCAGCAATCCCAAGACTCTGGCACACCAGTTAAGACTGCACCATCGTGGTAGTGTAATTAACAGCTTTCCGAATTCCCATTATTCTAAATAGTAGAATTAAAGATTTTCAATTTTATATAGCTTATCTGATTAAAAAAACACTATATTTGGGCACCAGGCTCCCAATAAGTGTTATAAATATTTTTTTTCGCCTGTTACCATCGCAGAAGTGTACTCAACATCTTTCGAATTTTTCATGCTTCTACCTACTCGGACATAGGAGCAGTGGCGTCGCTAGGGGGGTGCGGTGGGGGCGGGCCGCCCCGGGTGACACCATCAGGGGGGTGACACCAGACAGTAAAATTCTATATATTCCCATTATTTGGCACTGAAAACTCGGAGGAGTTCTGTGGGTTAAATCATGATGGGGTGACACCAGGAGCTACCGCCCCGGGTGACACCATGAGCTACCGCCCCGGGTGACACCAACCCTAGTGACGCCTCTGCATAGGAGAATTAGTGGTTTTTAAATTTTATAAAGCCCATGTAAGGAAAAAACGTATTTGGGCCGCCGGCCCCACATGAGCAGGAGTTTAAAAAATTTTCTTCGTGAGTGCCTCCTTAACAAATTTTCAAACTTTTATGCTTCTACCGTCACCGAAAATTAGAGAATACGTGATGAGTCTGTTTTTATATCAGAACAAATACATTTGGGCCCCCCCGGCCCCCAGGGGAGTGATTTCTTTTTACTCCTCTTACCATTGCGGATATGTATTGCTCAACTTACCAAAGTATCATGCTTCTACATAAACGGGAAATAGGAGAATTTGTAATTTTCACTTTTATATCGCTCATATAAAGAAGAAAACTACATTGGGCCCCGACACCTTTAGAGAGATAGTTTAAATATGTTTTCACCTGTTACCATTGGAGATGTGAAATACAGCTCATTTAAGGAACAAATACATTTGGGCACACCAGCCCCACCCTAAGTGAGAATTTTAAAAGACATTTTCTCCATTTTTGTTGGGAGAGTGTGCTTAATAACTTCCTAAGGTTTCATGTCTTTACGTATACGGTAAATTTGAGAATTAGAGAATAGACGGTTTTTAATATAAGAAAAAACTACATTTGGGTCCCTAGCCCCCAAGAGTGGGAATTTTAAAATTCTTTTTTGCAAATTAGCGTGGGTAGAGTGTACGTAACAACTTGCCAAACTTTCATGCTTCTACCTACACGGGAAATAGGAGAATTAGTGATTTTCAATTTTTATATAGCTCATATTGGGAGAAAAAAACCATTTGGGCCCCTGGACCCCAGAAAGTGATAATTTAAATATATTTTCGCCTGTTATAATTTGGGAAATGTACTAAACAATATCCTAAAATTTCATGCCTCTACCTAATGGGGAAATAGGAGAATTAGCGATTCTCAATTTTATATACCTCAAATAATGGGGGAAAAACTTTTTGGGCCCCCGGTCCCCATGAGTGGGAATTTATGGAACGATTGCCATTATTGTCGGGAGAGTATGCTCAAGAAATTCCAAAAGCTTCATGGTCTTACCTGCACGTTAAATTTGAGAATTAGTGATGAGTGAGTTTTTAATATAAGAAAAAACTACATTTGGGCCCCCGGCCCCCAATGAGTGGGAAGTTTAAAATTCTTTTTTTGCAAATTGCGCGTTATGAGAGTGTACTTAACAACTTCCCAAAGTTTAATTCTTCTACCTACATGGGAAATAGTCGAATGGGGGATTTTCAGTATTTATATAGCGTATTATAAAAAAAAATAACAAAATAAAAAAAACTACATTTGGGCCCCCGGCTCACAGTAAGTGATAATTTAAATATTTTTTCACCTGTTACCACTGCGGGGGTGTACTCAACAATTTCCTAAAATTTCATGCTTCCACTTACTCAGAAAACTGATCTTTCTTGAGACGTGATTGTATTTCGTTGTCTGCATTTTGTTAATATAGCCCACTTAAGGAAAAGTACATTTGGGCCCCCGGCACCACATACGTGAGAATTTTATTATTTTTTTCGCCATTATTGCCAGGAGAGTCTGCTCAATAATTTCCAAAAGTTTCATTGTTTTACCTGCACGTTAAATTTGAGAATTAGTGATGAGTGAGTTTTAATATAAGAAAAAACTACATTTGGGCCCCCGGCCCCCAATGAGTGGGAAGTATAAAATTATTTTTCACAAATTAGCGTTAGGAGAGTGTACTTAACAACTTCCCAAAGTTTCATTCTTCTACATACACGGGAAATAGTAGAATGGGTAATTTTCAGTATTTAATTAGCGTATATTAGTTTTTAAAAAAAATTACATTTGGGCCCCCGGCTCCACATGAGTGGGAAGTTGAAAATTCTTTCTCGCAAAATGTCGTCGGGGTAGCGTTCTTAACAATTTGCCAAAGTTTAATGCTTCTACCTATCCGTAAAAGAGGATAATTAATGATTTTCAGTTTTTATTTATAGTTCATATAAGGGGGAAAAAAAACTACATTTGGGCCCCCAGCAAGAGGTTATTTAAATATATTTTTGCCTGTTACCATTGCAGAAGTGTACTCAACAATTTCTAAAATTTCATGCTTCTGCCTCCTCGAGAAATAGAACAATTGTTGATTTTCATTTTTTATATAGCTCAAATAAGGAAAAATAAGTTTTTGAGTGTGAATTTATGGAACGAAACCTATTTAAGAACCTTCCCCATATGATTGTGTGTACGTGTACCAAATTTCATTTCTCTTGGTTGTTTGGATCTTGAGTTATTAGGGAACAGACAGACAGACAGACTTCTTATCTTAGATATACAGACGCTCCTTCTATGCAGAAGATAATTGATTCCACAGACCATGAGAGATGATCTGTTGGCAAGTGATGAAGCGGTCACAGGCCACGGCTATAGGGGTTCCACGCATTACCCCAGCCGCCTAACTATTGTCTAGTTAGCTACCCATTCAGAGCTGGGTGACTCGGGGACTCCTCAGGCCCCGGGAACGAGTCCTCACCTTCGTGTAGATTCGAGCTCGTGACCATCGGTACAGCAGTCGAGCTTGCTACCCCTCGACCACCGCGTCCCCAAAGACGGACGCACAACAAATGCGTCTTATATATATAGATAAGATATATATATAGATGCAAGAACAAACACATACTAATGCTCTTTCTTCCCAGGAAAAATAACAATTTATCAATTTTTAAACTCTAATAATTAAAATGCAAGATTAGACACAAACCATGGATAAGCATAGGGTGCAATAATCTTATGTATTGAAGCAGTGTCTGTAAAATATGAGATAAAATAATTTTGTCATATCTTGATCTATCACTTACAATCAGCATGTCAGAATGATGCTTTTAAGTTGAAAAATACTTTTTGTCTATACTATAAACCTATTTTTGATGAAATTTTATATGCTTAGTAACCCTCAACTATATTTATTTATATATTTGTTTGATGTGCGATCTGAAAATACTTTAATAATAGTAGTTTCAAAACTTAACGAAAATGTTGCAGATTGCTTGTTAATATTATTATTAACATTGTTATAGCACATTTTAATATAAACACTGTGAATGTGACAGAGAAAAAGATAATCTTAAATGAAAGTTAAATATTTATTAACTATAAAAAATATAATATGAATAATTTAAAATTATTATTATTTTTATAACATAGGAAAGATTTTAAAAATATTTTTCAATTATCTAAATGCTATTTTCTTTACTTTGAAAATAAAAATGTTTATTAAAAATTTATTTTTAACCTATACTAATTAGGTATGAAATAATTATTTAAATTGTAGTTGTTGTTGAGCCTTATGGTCCACTGATCATCATCGGCGTCTGCATTCCTCCAAGAGCATAGTCCACCTACAAGCGACCTCCAGGCATCCCTATCGTGGGCAAGCCTCTGCAGGATCTTCCAGTCATGGCCAATTCTCTTGATGTCTGACTCCAATTCTCTGCGCCAAGTGATTCTTGGACGGCCTCTTTTTCGCTTTCCATGGGGGTTCCATTTCAGGGCTTGCATTGTTGTATTTGAGGCAGGTTTTGGAATAGCTAAGCATTGCCCCTACAACATTCCTCAAGAGCTTTTCTACAAAAAATGAATGTACCATAGCTAATTATTTTGATCATTTTGCATAATTTATTAATACAATTTGCTTGGGGAATATCATTATCACAACTTTTTGCAGTTGAATCTGTGCACGATTGGATGCCTTTATCAAGATTGTAGAACTGAACAAATTTATGCAATGCTGAAAGTTTCTTGGTATCCTTCATGCTTTCTTCACTTGTAAAGATTGCTGTTACAAATTAGTCACTTTAAAACTATATTGTGATATTTTAAAATATTTTTATGATCTTTTAAAAGTTATATTATCCATTAAATTAAAAATACCAATTTTGTCAAAAGTGTCATCAATTTATCACTCAGCTAACCAAATTAGATAACTTAATTATCTCTCTTAGTTTTTATTTTCATCCTTGATGGCCGTTACTAGTTGCCTCCCATGCAGAATAGGGAAGTCTTTGTCTTAGCTCACTAATAATGCTCATTTCTATTGCTGATTGCTGCAATGGTCTCCAATATCCATACACCATTCAAACAGAATAATCATAGTGCATTTTTTAATGAAAAAAACCTAAATATTTTAAAGAATTGACATGCATAAAATCTTTTCATCTTTGTTATGAAACTTTAAGGAAAAAATGAATTATTTATCCTGATGAAAAAAAACACTTTTTTAAAAATAAAAAAACACTTTTATTTACATATAGATAAGAAAGTGCACTAAAAAGAAGAAAATAAAAGTTTTCTATGATTACAGGTGTAATCCGTGAATCTATCAAACGGTCTTTTGGATACATAAAATAACCATTCTTATCCTAAAATATGATGTCAGTTTTACAATAATAATATAAATGGATTTTACGCAATTTTTTTTATTTCATAACCTGTTGATCGCAATTCAGGAAATTCTTACGGCACTGAGGTGGAAGTTTTCCGAAAACCTTATGGCACATTAAGAGTTGATAATAGTTAATTAATGTTTTACTACTTTTATGTACAAACTTCTCCATTCAAACAAACAAAATGCTATTAAAAGTGTAAACTTAAAATAAGCTGTTTTATAAGGAAAATGGTGTAAAAAAATAAATATTGTTTTTAATTTTTACATAATAAACAATAACAAAATTTAAATTCATTGACATTATATTGAACTACTTATATTTAAATATATCTCCTAACCATATTATTTTTTATATTAAATACTTAAGTTATGGGCATTTTAAAAAATTTTATGACAAGAATGAGGCTCGATTTATTCACTCTTCTTTTAATTTTACGAGGATGTGCCAACAAAAATGACAAACTTCCCCTGTACTCAGCCAAGTAAACTATGCTAAGACAACAAATGAACACCAGGAGTCATGAATCAAATAAAACAAGACAGTCAATATTATTTGTGTATTTATTTTACTTACAACACAACTATATCAAACAAATGTAAATTGAATGAAAATGAATTGATCTAAAATAACATAATTTAAAGGTGTTTAGCCCTACTGCTAATTTCTGAAAGTGAAAGAAATCATTGCAGCAGAGTTGAGATAAAGAATTCGGTAAAATAAAAAATTTAACATCTGATCTAAAACAATATTTTTCAGGATCTCATCCTTCTCAAAATATGGAATATACTAAGTTAATAGCAGTTACTGAAATGAAATTTAACAAAAAAATTAAATTGAACTGTTTTCTTCAGTTACTGTTTTTTTAAGATAAAAAGCAAGTTTCCTCCCGTGCATCTTGTGCATGTTTCAGATCCTCCCACAATAGTGTATGCCCTCCATTCTCATGTGCCCCTGTCCTAATGTTGAATTACAATTTGGGGTTAAAACATCTCATGAATATTCATGTGTAAATTACTATAAATTATTTATTTTTTGAAAACTATGAAAAATGACCCCAAAACACGTTTTTTTGACAGTTTGGACTACCTACTCTAATTCTGTCATAAATTTTTCTGATTTACTACAATAAGTTAAAATTACATTAATTTCTTTTATGATTTAACACATTCTAATTTATTTTAGTGCTGAGTAAAATTGTACAAGGGGGACAGACATATAACTTTAATTAAGATTGAATATTTTACTATCAGGAAACAAATAGAGGACAAGAGAAGTAACAGCTAAATAATTTTAAGTAAATTAATTTTTAATGTTATCTTCTACATCCTGAAACCAGTGCAAGGGTTTTATCCTTTTACACAAACTGTTAAAATTAGCCAATTAAAAAAGAAAATTTTCTTTTTAAAGTTTAGAATCAAAGCTTAGCCCTGAGCATTTACACTTAACAGCATATTGAAACGATTCGATGAAGTAAATGTATATTAAGTCCTTGAGAACTATACAAAAATTCATATTTCACACTAAAGGATGGATGCGTCAATGGATTCCGAGACTTCTTTTTCTAGCTGTGCCTGTAAAGAACACATGAGATAGATCACAAAATATGGGTAATTCTGTCATCAGGCTTTTTGATCATAATATATATATGTAAATTAAACATAGTATGTATAGGCCTGAGGAATAGCAAAAAATTGCCCCTACCCCTTTCTCCAAGAGTTGTTCTACAACAAGGAAATGAATTTTACCTACTTCTATGCATAGGCCTGACAAGACGTCACAGAAAAACAAACCTTTCAGCAAAAAAGGCTTCATTAGCAAACAAAAAGACACCCCCAATTGCTTTTTGTGCGAGCATTGTTCCACTACTAACATTGGAGACACAGAGAGGATCCTATCAGGTCGTATCTTGGAGCACTTACAATAGATTACACAGGACAGTGTCCTGTCTCCAGACATTTCAATGGGAACGACCATATGGGGGTGGATGACCCGAATGTCATCGCCACGGTCTGCTGCACAAACAAACCTGGCAGAGACAGTCTTGAGAATAGGCTTATCAAGAACTTAGTTAGTTATTTCCTCTCGGGCCGAAGACGGCACATAGGGCAGAGGTCATGGATTTCCATTTTTGACGATCCGTTGCTAATTGTATGAAGTCCTGGTTATTTCTTAGACCCATGGTTGAGCTTTCTCTTATGATTGTTCTACGCAGGGTTTCTTTTGGTCTTCCTTGTTTTCTTTTGCCTGTTGGTGTCCACATGAGGGCCTGACTTGGGAGTCTTCTCTTGTCCATTCGAAGAACATGGCCGATGTAATTCCATCGTCTTCTCCTTATAAAATTTGACACATATTCTTGGTATATGAAAAAATGTTTACCTTGACATATATCAAGAACTACATGGGATGAATGTGTAATTCTCAGTGACATGTTAAAGAGTTGCCATGCTTACTCTTCCCATAAGCTATATAACCTCAGTACTACTTTTTTCTCACTATTGATCTTTCTGGTTTTCGGTGACACCTCATTTTTCTAATTTTATTTGTTTTTGTATATTTGTTGTCCGAGTAAAGCTTTTTGCCAAAACATTTGTTGATCTGTGAAGTCTTGTCAGCCTAATCCACACCTCGTTTAAATAACATACATATTTGGCGAAAGAAGACAGATGAAAGAATACATGATATCATAAGCTTTAAAAAAAAATTTGGATTAATTTTAATATGTGAAACATGATTGCTATTCACATTGAACAATTTTCTTGAATATTGCCTTGGTAAACCAAATTATTAATTTATGAAACGACTTACCAATTCTTGTTTCTTTTGCTCTATAATTATTTTACATTCTGTTAGATTCTGTAAAGATATTTTAAAAAAGGAATGATACATATTTTGAATCTAATTTATGCAAAACCAAATGTCATAAGGTCACTAAACACATCTTGCCAAGTCAATACTTATGTAAATAGCATGTTGCAACAATTCATTTTTTTACAACAGTAATCATTGCAGTTTTGAAAAATAATATGCACAAAATTAGATATCTTGGCTCTATTTATTCAATAAAACCTATCTACAAAGTGTAGTCTTAGTAGACTTCAACCCGAAAGACATCAATTCTCTTTCTGATGATCTATACTTGGACTACCATTGGCAGATAAGTTTTACATTATTCCATTCCCACCACACTTTATCATTATTTGGTAGTTAATTTATTTTATCTTTCAAAATAGAAATGCTGTTTTCAATAAAAAAAAGGCGAACTTTAATGATATATACTAAATAATAATTATAAATTAAAATGGTAAATTATTAAGCAAAATACAAAAACAAATTGTGCAATCAAAACAATAAATTTAAGCTTTTTCACAGTCGTATTCTATATGAAAAATGTTATCACATTAATTTGATCGTATATTAAAAGTTTTTGTCTAGTGCCTTGTGAATTATTTTTGAGACTGTGATTTGATATATGTTCTCACAAAAAATGTTAATTCACAATTAATCTGTTGATGCAAAAACTATTTGTTGGGCTATGTAAATCCATTGATTCTTTTTCTGCGTAACGCACCTGGACGGCGTTCCGGCACAATTTTTGTTTCCCAAATACTTATTTTTATTACTGCCTGGAATGCTTTTTCACGATGTGTTCCGGTACCTTTTTTTCATGTGTTCCAGTACCTTTTTTAAATAGAAAAAAAAGCCTTGTATAAATCTATCATGTAAAGACTTTCCCTATTAAGTTTCTATATTTAGAAGGTACTTACAGGGGGCAAACTTGCATATGTTTTTAACTCAGCTTTCAACGGTGCAAGCTTATCTTGTAAAGACTTTAATATCTGAAAGTAAAGTTCTCATCAGATTAATAGTATATTTTATATATTTACATTTAAGAAAAATAGATATCTAAGATTATTATCCCAAACAGTTATTCTTTGATATTTACATATTTTCATCCTCCTTTTTGCAATATCATAAAAGTGAAAACACAGAACTATCTGGGAAATTCTTTGAAAAAGAGATAGCCCTCATTGATAACTTTTGCAAAAATTTACCTCTCAGATATATAAAAAAAATCTACCACAATTATGGCATAACTCTTGGAAATAACCAACGTATATGTATGCCATGTTTCACTACAAATCTAAAATCTAAACCATTTTATGGTATGTGCGTAGTTAATTTTTCCTTGAAGATTATTTATAAGTATATTCTACATCCTCAGACAAAATCTTAAATATTTAATATGGCAAATTTAAAACTTGCTATAAAACAACCTCATGGTCAGTGTAGTGAATTGAAAGTTTATAATGAGGGAGTAAACATGTGAAATTTCTAAAGGGGCAGATAAAAAGTACTTATTGAAACAAAATTGTCTTAATAAATTCACTCCCTCCCCATAATAGTTCCATATTCCTTTCAACCATAAATGTTAATGGATGACAAATATGCTAATGACACTTCTTATATATTCTAGTTGCCATAGTATACAATTGACCTTTTTATTTTTTATTTGTAAAAACTCAACTGAAAAGTTGAGTGCCAAATGAGAAATTTTATTGTCTGGCAACAAGATATGATTAAGCTTTTCTATGGGTTCTTGTTCTTAGTCAATCAGATTGTCTTAAAAGATGTGGAGTTTTTCAATATGAGGAAAATTTTTATAATAAAATTAATACTTACATCAGATTTTTTCACCAAAGTTTCTTGAAAAACATCCTTATTTGCTTTTGTTTTTTCCAGCTTGCCCTTTAAAAAATAATGCGTAGCTTAATATTTATCAATTTGCTATTATTTATTATTAAGGTTAATTTGGTCAATAATAAATAATTTAATAATTTAAAAAAACAGTTTATAATTGAACTTATTTAAACTAACCTCTTTGTTAGAGATATCTTTCTTATATTCCTGAATTTTACCAAGGATAAAAGCAAGGTCTTTTCTTATCTCACTAACAGGCTTTTCCTGATCAACCTTTTGTATTACTGCATCTAAAGCTCTGAAGATTTTTTTTTTTAATGGAACAAAAAATATACGATCAGAATATCAAGAGCCTAACACTCATAACAAAAAAATGTTTTGTTAACAAGAGAAGAAACATGATTAGGGATTATGGTCCTGAATCAAAATTGTGTAATCGTGCAACTATAATTTTTTTTTCTGCTTCTGTTAATTTCTTTACAGATTGCTGAAAACCTAAAATTCATAACTAAAACTTAGCTTCATACAAAATTAAAATAGTTATGACTAACTTTCAATTCATCTAACTAACAGAGAGGACAGCAGCCAAGTTTGAGTGCAAATAAAAATTGGCTGTCTACTATCCCAACACAAAAAAGAGAACTATTAAAAAATAATCAAATTAAGAAATAATATATATGAATGCATACTGCTTGACAAACATACTTTTTTAGTGTATTACACTTGAGAAAAGCCCCCTGAGACTTTGCTACAAGCTGTTCCAAATGCTTTGCTTCCATTTTACTTGTTTGTCTCACTTGCTCCAGTTGGTTATCCAAGTGCTGCATAGCTAAGAAGTAACTGAAGATGCACAAAGATTATGTCAAATATCAATAAAATCAAAGTGGATTATTATCCAAATTAATAACGTTAACTATTTTTTAAAGTAATTTTAAAAAGTCAGTAAGGAGAATTAATAATTTTTTTTTTAAAACTTACAATCATTTTAAGTTCATCTTCAGCAATGTTGTTAATTTGAGTAAGCCTTTTACTTTTGAATTTTAGCTTGATTATAATTAGTTAAAAGCTACAATTCATATGACACCAGGGAAACTTATTTTTATGTTGTTATTTCAGTGTAATATTTTATATCTTAATTGCAAAGTTTAATTTTAAAAGATAGTTTACCAGGTATCTGAAGCATCTTTGATATCAAGTAATACTCCAAGCTTGGCTAAATTTTGCAAGCTGGCCACACCAGCTTGGGAGAGGTTATTGTGACTCAAGTTGAGCCTATTAAGTATAGCAGACAAGCGTTCAGCTGTTGAAAGTTTAAATGAATTGAATTCCTATATTTTTTTTAAATAATGCTAATTAAAATTTTAAGTAAACGTAGCTATTTATATTGCAAGTTTAAACATAGCCCTTTCATCATTTGAAAATTAACAATGTAAACTTTTTTCTCTACTTTTATCTTTCTTCAATGTGTTTGTAAAAAATGAATGGTTTAATAATTGTGTGAGATGATTTAATAAGTAATGATATAATATAAATAAGTTCGTCATCAGTCAAAGGGAAGAATTTAAACTCTACAAAGCTTTTATTTTTTATATGTAGGTTGTTGATGTAGTTTGGAAAAGACGTAAACAGGGTAAGGGTTAGCCTGACAGGACGTAACAAAACAGCGAACGTTTTGGCAAAGAGCCTTTTTCAACTGACAAACCATACACAGATAAAACGAATATAAAATAGAAATAAAAACTTTGCTGCAGTGAAATCCAAAGAGTCAATGAAAGTAAAGCAGGAGGAGAGCAGAGCAAGCCTATATAGGAAAGGAGAGAGTGGGTGGGGCAAAATAACTAGTCGGTCAAAGGAAACACAACATTCATCCCATGTGGAGCAAGAGTCTCATACTTTTGTATCAGTTTATTCTCCAGACTGACCCTCCCGGGTGTGTTTGTGCAAGAGACAATGGCCGTGATGGCCAGGTCCTTGACGCCCATATGGTTGTGTCCATTGAAGTGTTGGGAGACAGGACACCGTTTGCCTTGTGTAATCGCCCGAATATGCTCAGCGATCTGGCACGAAAGTGACCTCCACATCTCACCTATGTATTTTAATGGGCAGCACTTACACACAATGGTGTAGACAAAATTGCAGTTTGTGCAAATAAAGCCATCCCTAATCTTAAATGTCCCTTTAGGGAAGACTATCTGAACTATCTGGTCAGTCTGTACCACAAAAGGACATGTCTTACACCGAAGTCGGTCGCATGGTAAAGTACCCATATGGTTGGGTGAAATGGTGAGGCGAGTGTGAGCCAAAAGATCGAGCAGGTTTTTGTCCCTCCTAAATACAATGAGGAGTGGGGCGGAAAATATGTTGTTAGTCTCAGGGTCCGGTCCGCAAGGAGGAAGGTTAGGTACTTCAGGAAGATTTCTTTGGCTTTGATGTTGTGCAGATGGTATGTAAGAACCAGCTTGCTCCTCTCATTGGTATTGCGGATGTGTGGTACAAAGGCGTCGGCACTAGTGAAGCTTTTGACTCACTGAAGCGCATACTGCAGTGTAGCTTCAGGATATAACCTCTGTCTAAAAAACTCCATTTCCAACGCATTTCCCCAAAAGTCCTCCTGAGATTGACACAGTCGACGGAGTTGAAGAAGTTGAGAAAAGGGAATGGAGTCCTTACAGGTATTTGGGATGAGAAGAAGGGTAGAGAAGATAACAGTGGCTGTCTGTAGGTTTGAAGTAGGCCGAAGTTAGGAGGCAGTTTTTCTGGAGAGTTACAGTGATGTCCAAGAAATTTACAGAAAGTTCAGAAACTTGATAAGTGAACCCCCCCCCCCCCCCCATTAAGTTCACTCTCTCCTTTCCTACATAGGTTCACTCTGCTCTCTTCCTGCTTTACTTTTATTGACTCTTTGGATTTCACCACAACTATGTTTTTATTTTTTATATTCATTTTATTTGTGTATTGTTTGAAAAAGGCATTTTGCCAAAACGTTTGCCGTTTTGTTACGTCCTGTCAGATTAACCTTTACCCTGTTTGCGTCTTTTCCATTTACTTTTTATATAAGCCTGATTGCAGTTCACCCCCTATTTTGATGTAATTTGGTAATTTTAATAGGTAGATTAGGTGCAAAGAGTTAAATGTTGGAAAAAAGAATAGGTAATGTACTACTAGATGTTTGCAGAGGATGCAATTTGGTCTTCATTTGAGTTAAGGTGGAAATCAAGTTGTTTGTCTCCTGCTCACACCTATCTGTGTCTTTAGGGTCAGGGCATGTATGTCAAAACACTTAACCCTCTTGAGGCCTTAGCCGATCCATTTAACTATTCTTTCTTTTTCAGTGATGTTATCAGAAATCAGAACTATCTCATATTCTGTTTTGAAGTGTTGAGTGATGGTTGGCTGTTAATTGGAGGGTCCTTGTTTGAAAAGTTTTCTGCTCACTTACTCCTTGGTATATTAATGTAATGTTAGATTAACTACATACATAGGTTTTGAGCAAAGTGTTTATTTAATCAATTCTACTGATGTTGTAGGATACTGATGCTCTGCTGCCTGAGGAAATGATTTTCAATTACATACTTAGTTTCACTTAGACCATGAAGCTTACAAATAGATTGTGAAAATCAACTTCAGTAGCAGTCACTTCTGCTTCATAGTTACTGCAGATGGGTCCACGGGAAGGGTGGGGGGGGGGGGGGGA
>MUZC01004442.1:294127-320933 GCA_002072015.1 Radix auricularia | reverse complement strand
AATTTAAAAAAAAAAAAAAAACATGACGTCGGCGGGATTCGATCCCGCTATCACTAGTGTCATATCATTGCGAGGCAACCGGCTTGTCACTTGATCTAGCGAAGCTGATGAGAAAGAGTAATTTTTTAAATTTATAAATGTTTTTCATTTAATGGCTCAATCTAGATTTTCTTTTAAACCTTTAAAATTCATTAATAAGCTTATCTAGTGATCATAATATTTCATTATGAGAATTATGGTTTAGTATTTAAGTATTAGTAATAGCATATTTGAAAATACAGAAAATTGTTTACGACATGTCGTAACTTGTCGTAACGGCAGACAACCCGGTCGGATGTTGCTGGCGTTACGACATGTCGTAGCACCAGCCACATCCGCGCGGGTTGTCTGCCGTTACTTTGTCGTAGCAGTAGACACTCCGTAAATTAAATATAATATATAATTTACTTAAATATCTTAAACTTAAACTTTAGTCTTATCTATTCTTTTAGTAATCAGTTAATCAGTATTATAGTATAGTATTAGTATTACTAGTATTACATATTATACAGTTACAGACACTCCTTACTCCTTACGCCTTACACGTTACACAGTGACAGTGTGAACACAGTAACACAGTTTACTCTGAGTCTACAGTCAGAAGATTATTGTTGCCTACTAATGTATAATATTGTATACAGTGTTTTATTTTTTTAGTCTAGTCTAGTCAAGTACTTGTGATTTTATCCATGCTATTTTGTTAAAACAAACTTGCCTCTTGTCTCTGCGCTGCTAAATCCATGGCAGGCAATCAATTTTCGCACGAGAAAATCATCATTTTCATTTGATTCCGACCTTTCGCGCAATAGAAGTCTTCGTTTAAAGGAACTCAACTTTATTTTAACTTTTTAAATTTTCAAATTAGAGAGCACTATAACTATAAATTAAGCGAAGTGATTATTCGCACGGTTTTCCCGTGCGTATAATTTTTAAAATTATTAGCACGGGTCGGGTCTGGTCGTCGCGCATGCGTACTCCCAGCGGCTGATAACAAAATAATAGCCAATTTCACTCGATTTAGGCTAAATTGTGCAGTTATATGTCAATAGTACTAATATTTATATGTTTATAGTAGTAATACTACTTACAATTTAATAATTGATGTCTAATAAATGATAATTGGATATAACTTTGAAAAATCGCATAAAATATCAAGTTTCTCCAGACTAATGGATAGTCAGCTAGAGATAGTGAGTGTTATTATTGGTTAGCGGTTCGAATCCTGATATAGTCTTTTTTTTTTTTTTTGTGTGTTGGTTTTTGTTTTACAACCACAGTGACGATGCTTGCAAACACTCAAACAGGCTTTTTTTCCAGGGACAATTTTTTTTATATCCCATGAGTCACTGTTACTACAAGTGTTACTACTGAACTGTAGTTAGTTACTAGTTACTGTTCACTGTTATGCTTATACTCATACTCATACTCAGTTCAGTCTTACTTACACTTACAGAGTACGGACTCTCACTTTTTAATTTTTTAAAACCATAAAGTCTTTCACTTTAATTAATAAAATGATTAATTATAAATCATTAATAATTAATTAGCGAACGGCGGTATGCAGGTCCGCTCAGACTCAGATTCTTGCTCAAATACTATTACTATCAATATCAGTGACAGCAAAATTAGTTTACCGTGCAAAAAATGATAATGTTTGATATTTTTTGTTCAAAATCTCATAATCATTGTCATCTTCATAATTTGTAGCCATTGGTCATTGACTCATTGAGTCACAGTCACAGTGACACTGTCTGTCAGTGGGTCAGTAACTAAATATTGTCGTAATTTATATTTGTTTTATTTGTGCAGGCTATTAGGTCTAATATTATTTATTTGACTCAATTAAACAACAATTAAATCAATTAACAGTAGACAGTGTCCTAAAACTTAAATATCAACTATACTAATACTTAACATTATCTTAATTATTTCACTTTGTAGTTAGTAAGTGTAGATAGTGTAGATTAGCATTTCAAAAAAGTGCGAATTATTATCGGCACGGTCGAACGTGCGAATAATTTTCAAAATTATCGGCACGGTTATGACGTCAAAACCGTGCGAATAACGCTTGCCTAAATTAAGAAGAGATATTCCATCTGATTCCATATTTACGAAATTTACACCAGTATTGCAATAGGGAAACGGGAAACTTCAATAATAGTAATAATAGTAAAATCTTTGGATTAAAATTTCAGTTAGTGGCTCTACATATTTTTGTTACAAGCAGTGGCGTCGTGAGGGGGGGCGGGCCGCCCCGGGTGACACCATCAGGGGGGTGACACCAAAGCCAAAAATTTTAATGTTCGATTTTATGTTAGAAAAACAAAGAATACACATTTCTTTCAACTAGAAAGAAAGTAAGAAATACGATGACATACAGTAAACACAGAGATTTTAATTTTTTAAAAATCAGTTAACTTGCAATAATAATATAAAAAATCCAGCACACAAACAACATTAAAACAAATAAGAAGAAAAAAAGAAACAGTCGCAGCAGAGAGATCTTTAAAAAGGTTGGAATTAAAGCCATTTAGGCTTTAACACACTAACAGTATGAATGAATCCCACCTCACTATATCCTCCACCTTAGTGGGGTCGGGGGAGTACAATTTTTCTCAAGTTTTCTTTGTTGTTTTTTAAGAAGGAAATTTTGAATTCAATGTCCTTGAATGAATATTTTGTTATATTTATTAAAGTATTTAAAGACGTGCAATCATGGATATGCATGTTTGTATATATATAGTCCCCCGGTTACGACGGTCCCATCCCGACTTAGCTGTTTCATGGTTACAAACGAGCCAACATAAAGAATAATATTACGCGTTATTCTTTATTTTTTAATGTTTTTTTTCAACGTTTATTTTTCATGGGGTAACTAATTGTTTTCTTTATTTGAAATCAAAAAGTTACAAAAAATATTTATTATTTCAACCTACAACTTAAGTTTGCGATTTCTTTCATTGCGAAGTTTTCAATCAAGTCAGTAAAGCTAAATAAGCTTACAAGTTTCTTTTCAATAGTCATTAGAGAGAGCATATTCAGTCATGGTTGTCCAATACGAATTTTAACTCATGTTTGTATTCATTCCAACTTTCAAAAGGGTCGCTCTCTGCTGCAGTTTGAAGTCATCATTGAGAGATAGATGTGAAGTGCGATGCTACATTTGTAAATAACTGAAATTTAGCTCATTCAAAAGCAGCAACATGTATTTTTAGCTCTGTGCACTTGTTTTGAGTTTCGCATTGTGCTACTTCCTTTTCCTTACCCTAAGCCTGGGGCTGGACAATAAGTTTTTAAAGAGTTCTGAAAATTTGACTAATTGTGAAGGTAAGCAGTCTTCGAAATCACTTTAATTCTTCATTAACTTGGCTGCTGCCCATCGAATGGCGTCATTGCTGAGCTCAGAATGGATGCCTTTATATTCGCTTATCGATGTTGTGGGGCTTCAAAAAGTTTTCAATTTTTACCATAAAACCCATTTTGGTGATATCAAACTGACACTTTCTCTTTTTTGATATTATTATCGATTATTTATACTCTTTTTTCCCCACGGACTTGTCATTTCCTTTGTCTTCATATGAATCAAATTAAAAAATGCTGTCTTGTAACAAACTCAATGAGAGACTTCAAATACTTGGCTGAAATCAAAGATATTATCGGCTCTTGAAGGGATAATTTTGTTTTCTGAAATCTCTCTAAAATTGTTTCCCAAATTCAACATAGCGACTTTAAGTTGTTTAAGTTCCTTCCGAAATCTTTCTGCTTCTTATCTTATCTTATCTTATCTTATCTTATCTTATATGTTACAGACATCTGTGCAGAAGATTATTGCGTCCTACGTATTTCTATGGTTTGTGTTTAGTCCTGTATTCTTACTAGAGTTTTAAAAGATGATAAAGTGGTGGCTTTCCTGGTTTCTTCAGGCAACCCATTCCACGCCCGAATACCGGACGGAAAGAAAGAAAACGTGTATGTGTTTGTTCTTGCATATGGAATAAGAAAGGTGTTTTTATCTTTATGTCTATTTGAGGATTGTATTAAGTTATCTTTGTGTTGTATTTCTAAATTAGAATTAAATGCCTTATGTATAATTACTAATTTACTCTTGGTTCTTCTATCCTCTAGTGTTTCAAGGTTTAATGATTTAACTAACGGTGTTACTCTTGTCAGTTTTGAATATTCTCCAGTAATGAATCTGGCAGTTCTTTTTTGGATTTGTTCTAACTTATCAATATTTTCTTTGGTGGATGGGTCCCATACAGAAGATGCACATTCTAGTATAGGTCTCACCAGGGTGAGGTAGCATTTTAGTTTTATATCTTTGTTACATTTGTAAAAGTTTCTTTTTATAAAGCCTAAGGTTTTGTTTGATTTTTTAATAACTTCATTGATATGGGGATTCCAAGATAGTTTCTCATTTATTATGACTCCTAAGTATTTCGCATCTTTAGTTTGGGTTAGTTCTTTTCGGGGCTGATTTTCGTTTGTTGCTAATTCTTTCAGTGCTGCAATATTTGTGAGAGACGTGTTGTGTTGTTGTATTGACATGGTATGAACGTGCGAGTTGACTGAATATGAAAAACGTGTTTTGTGCTGTGAACGGAAAATAGTGTGTGGTCTTGAAGGGAGAGGATGGATGGCTATTAATGTAAGGTTCGCTATGTAACAAAGGTTGATTCTAAGATTCATTAAAGATACTTGTTACCCAGACCACAAGGAGGTGAAGTCGTGTTTCTTGACTTGCAAGTTCTTTTACAATATTCTCATAGTATGAGTTATAAAAACAAACTTGACAGCAGGGCCGGCTTTAGGCATAAGCAAACCGGCAACCACCTATGGCCTCCGATTAGTCTCATTATCAATGGGGGCCTCGCACAATAATATTTCAATATTTATTTTATAATTTTCTGTTACATTTTAAGCCACCAAATTCACTTCGATTAGGGCCTCCAATTCCCTTAGGCCGACCCTGCTTACAGCATTATGTCGGGCTGACCATCTTGTGTCAGACAAGGCTTTGTTAACATGTATCACTTTTATGTGTTTTGGAAGTATCTGTCGACGATGAGTAGATGCAAAAAGCCAGGTATAAAGATTTTGCAGAAGACAACTACTCCACGTTTCCCAACCAAGTGAAGGTAATGAGCTGTACACGGCACAAAATGAGCAGCACTGCACTTCTTACAAAGAATAGCCCAAACTCTGTTATACTTCCTACTTATAACTGCAGCATTGACTTATGACTGTCCAATGCATTTTCAGGGATTCATACAAACATTGGCCCATCTTTATTATACATTATGATAACATTTAAACTATTGGGGGCCCCTGGCTTTAGCCCGCTCAGCCCCCTCCCTTTAATTCAACCATAGGGGGGCGGTCACGCATCTGTGACGATGTGTGACTAGGGGGCGGTGTGTTTAAAAATGTGACGTCACCTCAAGAAAACCCGCAACTTTAAATAAAAGTCCCCTTAAATATTTGATTGTTTACAATTTATTTAATGACGTTTTCAATGGCTCCCCGCGTGCTACGATACTATAGTGCATACATACACTAAATAGATATTTAAATGACAAAATACGTATTAGCAACATGCTAATTTTTATTGAGAAAATTATGGCTTTGGAGAGGGGTGTCTAAGATTTGTGACGTCATAGCGGAACAAGGGGTTGGGGTTTACGTTTTTGTGACAAAGTATGACGCGGGTGAAAAGGGGGGGGGTGAAAATTGGTAACCTCACGTGACGTCATTTATGGACGTCTCCCTTTAAATCATGAAGGGGTGACACCATGAGCTACCGCCCCGGGTGACACCAACCCTAGCGACGCCCCTGGTTACAAGTCCCTGATTAGTCTTATTAAGCATGAAATACAAATTATTTTCGGCTAAATATATAAGCATTATAATTAATTAATGATTAATTAATTTATTTAAGAATTTAAAAAAAAACTTTTTTGTTCACATTGGGCTGGGGTGTCCATAAATGACGTCACGCACCTAGGGGGGGAAGGGGGGTCTCACTTTTGTGACGATGCGTGACGTGGGGAAGGGAGGGGGGTTGAAGAAATGTGACGTCGCATCAAAAGGGTTACTTAAAATAAAACTTCCACTGAAATATTTGGTCGCTTAAAATTTATTTAATCACTTTTTTTTAATTCAGTGCTTCTCAAAGTGCCGGTCGATAGGCCATCAGACGTCGTTTGGCGAAAGTTATCAAGACATGAAAATTAAATCTATTTATAATTCTTAAGTTTCAGAACCCACACGAGAACATACGAAATTGTTAACCTGCGTCGTTTCATGTTGACATCAAAGCGTTTGTGACGTAACCGCAGATTCGTTTGGTTCACTCGCGGCAGGAGTCTGAGAACTTTTTTTTTTTTGTTGGTTATCCCCCCTTCCCCCGAAACTGCAACTGGTGAGTTTTACAAACAGGACAAGTGTCTAAAGAAGATCTGAATAGGATTATATGTAGATATTTTAAGTCAAAACGACACGGAATATCCATTTGGGGGTGGGTGGGGGGAGGGGAATCTATTTGATGCAATTATAAACGTTTTAAGTTTGATATCATTTTTCGATTGGTTTAGGTCAAACGCCTCTGGCCAGTCTAAATATACTGATAAATGTGTCCATTTAAAATTAGTCAAAAGTATTCATTAACTTTATTGAATGCATCAAATTCTTGACATCGCAATTCGAGAGGAGCACAAAACAACTTTCTTCTGAACTCAGTTTTTTAGGCATTAATTTTAAATATGACAGAAAGTATACTTGATACAGTCAGATTAGGATTATTATTACTTGTGTCGATATAAATGAAAGTAGGGTGGATTTATGTGCCTTCGTATAGTAAATAAATAAGAAATCTATATAGATGACAAATTTAACAAATGCATTTTCTGGAAGGAACCGGTTCAATAGTGGTAATGTGTTTCAAGGGGAAGCGTACACATGACGTATTTAAATATATCTAGTGGGGTGTAGTGGATGTTATATTCCCAAATGAGTCTGCATTACCCCCTAGAATTCCCTTTTGACCTCAGATGAGGTAATTTACCTCTGTTCGCCGACCTCTTTTTTACGGGATGCCCTTCAGTCAATTGAGGGATTAAAAAATACATTTTAAAAATATTATTTTTAAATATTTTTTTTTAAATACAAAGAAGTTAACAGTAATGATTTATAGTCAATGTTTAATTTGTATGCATTGAAATAAAATATAATCTAAGGATGTTAACACATTTTTTTTGAAGGCTTGTTAAACGGTTTAAAAAACGGACAAGTTCAATAGGATACCTAAATATTAAAATTATTAAAGTTTATGTTAACATTACTGTTAACCCAAAAGTAGCGGATTAAAGCAAATTTTCTATGCCACAATGTTTCAGTATTACCCCCAAGAGTTCCCTTTTTACCCCAAATGAGATAATTTATCGCTGTTTACCAACCCCTTGGTTAAACAGACCGATAGCGGCAGCCATGTATTTTTCATTAGTTCATAAATTCCACAAGAGAATGCAACAATTTAAACACGCATCCTTCATTGGTGACATTATATTTACAACTGAAGAAAAAGGAATTTAAAAAAACAACAACAAACAAACTTGTGAGCTTCGGAGGGAAAAGTTATGATGTTATTGGATATTTTATTAATGTCATAGTATTTTTTCAGTCCTTAACTTGCAGGAATTACTGTATTTTGCGACGCACAAGATGACACCTTACTTTCCTGCACAAATGTGGGATTCGTAAAGTATTGTCCATTTTCCTCTTCCAGCGCATACCTAATAATGTGACATCAATGTGATAATTTTAGATCAAATGCCTTTGATGTGCATATACTTAGCAGGAAAACTTTCATTAGAAGATCGAAATCAATTTGAGGAATTGTCTTGCAACTATATCAACAATGCAACAATTCTTGTAATATCAATAGTCACATTCGCGAGCTTAATCGCGAAGGTTAATCACATCAAATGGTTTTTGACATTACCGCAGCGTTGTTCGTTAGCTGTCTTGCTATGCCTTGGCAACTAAACACATTTTTTAAAAAATGTAATACATCGAACAAGCCGAATTCATACTTAATCTTATAGGACTTTAAGCTGTGTAGGGTTCATTTTCTATCAAATCAGTATAGAGAAAATCATGTCAAAACGGGAAAAGAATGCAATGGTACCTGGTGAAATGGAAAAATTCTTGCCTGTCGTCTGATACGAAAAGGTAGAGAATCACTGGCTTACAATGTATTTAAGGGCGTTTTACATAGCTTCCAGCGTGTTACGATATTACAATGTAGACCTACACTAAATAAATAGTTAAATGACAAAAAAGTGACTTGAAACATAATTATTTTCAATTATTTGAACGTGGTGGTCGAGAGGTAGCGCTCTCGACTGTCATACCGATGGTCACGAGTTCGAATCCACACGAAGGTGAGGATTTGTTCTCGGGGCCTGAGGAGTCCCCGAGTCACCCAGCTCCGAATGGGTACCTAACTAGACAATAGTTAGGCGGCTGGGGTAATGCGTGGAACCCCTATAGCCGTGGCCTGTGACCGCTGCATCACTTGCCAACAGATCATCTCTCATGGTCTGTGGACGCAATTATCTTCTGCATAGAAGGAGCGTCTGTAAGACGGCGTCAGTGAACGCTAAAAAGGTTTCACTAGAGCAGAAAAAAAGATAGCTAAACACGAAACTTCTAATCAACACCTAACTTCAATACGACAGTTTTTGCTTGCTAAATATCGTATTTCACAACAGTAATATATGGTTTGATCAGTCAGGAGCGTCGTCAAGTGGAAAAGAATAGAGAAGTATTGAAAAGAATGATAGAAGGGACGCTGTTCTAAGTAAAACAAAGTTTGGCATTCAGAGGACACAGATAAAATTCTTGCTTTAGTGATGGTAGTTGTAGAAATACTTGAAATTTTCGAGAATTGTTATCTTTATTAGCCAAATATGATTTCACTTTAGACTGTCATCTAAAGTTTGAAAAGAAAAATGAACTTTATTTAAGTCATGATGTGCAAATTGATTTAATTCAATCACTTGCAATTGAATTATCAGCGATAATTGATAAAGAAGTTAATTGTGCACAATTTTTTTCTTTTTTTAATTGATTAAACCGTTGATATATCTAAAATTGATCAGATACGTTCAGTTTTAATATTAGGACATGTTGTAGAAAGATGTATAGGCTTTTATACAGGCCTGGATTAACCATTAGGCAAACAAGGGATGTGCTCAGGGCATCAAGCGTTTGGGGGCACCACAAGTCCTCAAGAAAAATGTGTATATTGTCTCAGTAGCCATGCGTAATCGACATGCCAATTGCAAAGTTAGGTTATTTGCTGATGATTGTATAATCTATAGAACAATCAAGTCAGAACAATATAGCAAAATTTTACAAAAAGACTTAGATGAATTAATAAAATGGGAAACTAACTGGAGTATGTCCTTCCACCCAGAAAAATGTCAACTGCTAAGAGTAACAAAGAAAAAGAAACAAATAAATTCAAAATACATCATCCATGGAAAAGAACTAACCCAAACTAAAGATGCAAAATACTTAGGAGTCATAATAAATGAGAAACTATCTTGGAATCCCCATGTCAATGAAGTTATTAAAAAATCAAACAAAACCTTAGGCTTTATAAAAAGAAACTTTTACAAATGTAACAAAGATATAAAACTAAAATGCTACCTCACCCTGGTGAGACCTATACTAGAATATGCATCTTCTGTATGGGACCCATCCACCAAAGAAAATATTGATAAGTTAGAACAAATCCAAAAAAGAACTGCCAGATTCATTACTGGAGAATATTCAAAACTGACAAGAGTAACACCATTAGTTAAATCATTAAACCTTGAAACACTAAAGGATAGAAGAACCAAGAGTAAATTAGTAATTATGCATAAGGCAATTAATTCTAATTTAGAAATACAACACAAAGATAACTTAATACAACCCTCAGATAGACATAAAGATAAAAACACCTTTCTTATTCCATATGCAAGAACAAACACATACAAGTTTTCTTTCTTTCCGTCCAGTATTCGGGCGTGGAATGGGTTGCCTGAAGAAACCAGGAAAGCCAACACTTTATCATCATTTAAAACTCTAGTAAGAATACAGGACTAAACACAAACCATAGAAATACGTAGGACGCAATAATCTTCTGTACAGAAGGAGCGTCTGTAACATATAAGATAAGATACATTTAAAATCGATTCACCCATTATATCGTCAGATTATAAAAGCCTTATTATGTTTCCATTTTAAAAAGAAGACCAGTCACAGAAGGGCGACACCAGAAGAGAAGCAGAAAACATAGCAAAGAACATACAAGAATTAGAATTTTCTCGCCTGCTTGTCTTTTGGGAAGAAGCGTTACATTTTCACAGCGTCAGTCAAGCTCTACAAAATGAGCACGTAAACTTGAATAAGTGTGCTGATTTGTATTCTTCACTAGCAGATCACTTGCCTGAATCTAGGATTTAATTCGAAAGGTTTGAATATAAAATAAATAACACCAGGTCAACTTTGACCTGTAATCGTAAAAGAAAGTGTTGATTGATGGCGATACCCCTGAGGTATCTCTGAATGTCAGAGAAAAATTTCATAAATCTACTTTCTATGCCATTGTTGACAAACTTGAGGCAGAGGTGAGTAGACAAGGACGGGTATATAATGATATAGCAGTTTCATTTTCTTGTTTGGTCGATGTACTATAAACATCTCAGTGTTTTCAAGGACTAATAAATTCTTATCCAGAAGATCTGTACAATAATTTACATACTGAACTACGAAAGTTCCACTCATATATTCGTAACAAGTTTCTTGCATCAAAATCGTAATACAACACGTCCAGTCATGATGAATTATGCAAAATGATAGAGACAACATCAAATGTGATTTTCGAAATGTAAAAATCGCCTTGCGATTAAAAATTAATGGTTACACCATATAAAAAATCATGTTAAGCCTGGTCCCTTTTTGGACTCAGGACGTGTTAGCGCATTTTCGTATTGTGTATCAGTACATATGTTAGATATCAGCATTATGTAGTTATCACTAATTGTGTTTAGATTTTAGACATATATTTATGAATTTTCTTGTGTAATGAATATACCTGAAAAAAATTTATTTAAAAGTCATTTCTTTACATTTTATAATTTTTTATTTTCTCTTTAATCTAACTACAAGTCACCACAAATGATGAAGTAAAACTCTCTAAACTTTTACACATATTTTAATGACGTCAACTAAAAAAAACACTAATTAATTCTTTTGCACGATTTCACACCACTCTTGAATGCTTGAAAAACTATGTATTCGACTTCCGGCAATGGCGCCCGTTCCTTGTGCCAGTGTTAACTCTCGATTCGCAAAGTTTTTTGGTAGTTTTAACGGGGTTTTTTAACGGATCGAGTAACTGAGTGTTGATGCACCAATGGCAGGTCAGGACATACAAAAAACATATATACATCATGGGTCTAGGACTTATGGATCCTGTGATCATGGTGATGACAGACAGACGGACAAAACGGGGGCAATAGCGATTTCGACATCTCGAAAATGCGCTAAAAAAATTAAAGTAGATGAAACAAGAAATGGTTACTTGTCTCTGCTGATGGATGAAGCAGACTTGTGCACAATTAACGCTACTGATGTACTCAAAAACATTGCCAGATGTAAATCTGTGTGTGCATAATATTGAACATACCAGCGGTCATTGGAGGATCGGGACCAGAGGCAGAAGGGGCACCCATGTGGGTTTGTTCCTAGGGCAACAAGATAGCTTTATCAGGCCATGCTTTTATACTTTGGAAAACAGGAATTTCGCCGCATTTGCTGAGAAGGTTTTAATTACAAAAGGGAAACATTAATATCACACTCTATCGAGAACAGGCATTATGCGATGGCACATCTGTGATGTCTGGAATTAAGAGTGGCACTCAAAGTCTTTTAAAGAAACTTTCACCCAAAGCCATCTATGTTCATTGGTTCATTGTTGTGCGCATGTTTTAAATTTGGTCACTATCGAAATAATGTCTATAAACAGTGATGTGCAGTATTTTTTTTTCGGCACAGCTGAAAGGTTGTATGCATTCTTTACGTCTAGCTTACCACGTCTACATACTCTTAAAGAGCATCATAAATCTCAATATGAATCATCGGTAGATGCTCTGAAATGACTTTCTGATACAAGATGGGCAAGCCGTAAGCATGCAGTTGATGCAGTTGTTGGATCATTTTCTGCTGTTCTAGCAACCCTGGAAGATTTAAATTCTATGGAATCAACAGAATATAAAGGAAGTGTAAGAGCAGAGGCTATAGGACTGTCTGTTTTAATAACCAAATATTCTTTCGTTTTTTCTGATGCATGCTATTTGTACAAAAGTTGTTGGATAACATCTTCGTGTTATAAAACTACACGCAGAGCAAGAGCATTGACATTGCATATTTGTAAAACAATTGATAGATTTTCAAAGAAATAAGTTTTTTGAAATGTGAAGTGATAATGCTTTTGAAATTCTCAAACTGAAAGTATATGTCCAATCATTTATTAACGAAAATCGTTCCAAACTAGATTTTAAAAACAAAATTTAAAGAAAAGCGAATAGCAAAAAAGAAAAGTATGGCAGGCGAACTTAGCAGAGATGAAAGGGCTGATGATTTAAATCTGAAACGTACTTCACTATATTGGATACACTTGTAACACATATAGATTATCGATTTAATGACTTTCGGGGCACAGTTATTTTATTTCTCTTGTAATGATCCATCACAAATGTCGAAAAAGTAAATATTTTTTTCGAAATTTGTGCGAAAATTAACAAACACGACATTAATCTTGAAGAAGCAATTGTTGAATATTACACTTTCAAAGATTTGTATGCATCAATACGCCAATCACTATCTAGTGAAATAAAACTTAAAGAGGTCTGCCATTCTTGACTGAAAAACAAATGGCATCAGGTGTCCCTAATTTGTCAATACTCTATAAAATTTACTTGAATATTTCTGTTAGCAGCGATTGAAAATCATCAAAAATTATTTGCGCTTAACAATGACAAATGAGCGTCTGTCTGGATTGTTATTAATTTTAAATGAACGTGATCTAGATGAGAAAGTTGATTTTGAATCAACGATAAATCATTTTGCTTCAATGAAATCACGTCGATAGGAATTTTTCCCCTTGTCACAGGGCTCTATATAAAATCGTATAAATTAGTATAAACTAAGTTTCTTTATTAGATTTTAAAAAACGACTGAAATAAATTTACGTTACCACTTTGAAAACACATCTGTTTATATTCATGATTCTACTTGACTTGTTTGATGATTTGGAAAATTTACTAAATTAGTAGGCTAATAATTAGTATTAGCGGAATGATAGGTTATTAGTAAAATTTGGTGGCGCCCCCCCCCCCCTGAAATTCTCCTGGCCCCCATCCACGCAGACAAAGCTAAATCCGCCACTGTTCGTTAGCCTAGTTCATCCCAGCTGCCGCGTTAATGCAAGTCATAATTTGGGATGATAATAGAGCCCTTGTGGACGCGTGTTTTGAAATAAGACATTTATCACACACAATATTCCAAAAAATGTGTTCTTCACATCTATGTCAGAGGCGGTGTCACGTCTTCCGTCTTACCTATATACGTCATTTGGGGCCGTCACGTGATTATGGCGACTTTTCACCACCCTCCTCCCCACTCGTCACAAAAACTTAAGTCCCCCCTCCAATATGACTTCACAAAGCGTTGCCCCCCCCCTAAAAAAAAAATAAAAATAAAATAAAAAATAAAAGCTGTATTTTCTAATTGAAATTTAGCATGTTTCAAATAATTTTTTGGGTCATTTAAGTTTAAGTATGCATTTAGTGATAGTGATAGGCTGCTATCTAATACTGTAACAATTGTAAAGTGATTTAGATCGTCGTTAAATAAATTGTAAGCAATCAAATATTTAAGTAGAACTTCTCTTATAAGTTGCGCGTTTCGATGTAACGTCACATTTCTCAAAAAGCCCATCTCTCCTCGTCACAAATGTGTGACTCCCCCCCCCCCCCAAACCAGGTGGGTGACGTCATTTATGGACAGCGGGTACAAAATGATAAAGATAATTTTTAGGACTGTTAACGATTAATTTAATTTTTGAAAAATTAACGATTAATTGGTCGTTAATTTCAGTTTAAGCCAAAAATTAAAATGTATAATGTCATAATAAGTTAGACTTATTAAACGTTCTTGTTGAAAATGTAAATAACACTGGAATGTCTCCTTTTTATGTCATCTTTTAACCAACTAATGAAAAGGACAAGTGTGTTGACATTATATTATATGGTTCAAGTGATGAGCGGGTCTAATTGACAATATAATCAGCTGAGCTCAACAATCATTTACCTGGAACTGGGGTAGGCCTAACTGATATGCACAATACGGTCTTGGCGAGGAATTATATTATCGGTGTTCATTAAGTTTCCACCATTGCAGATAGTTAATGGATTCAGGAACTTTCATCTCCATTTTGTAACGCAGTAATTCATCTGAAGAGCTGTCGTCATTTTCTGTCTCTGAGTTAGACTCCATTACTGACATTAGTTTAATATGCTTTTCATTTGAAATATTCGAAGTGTTAGAACCATGGTATAGGCAAACATCATCAACATTTTGAATATTCCCATCAGTTAATAGTTTAAAACCAAAATGTTCGTGTAATCGTCAGCGAATTTGTCATTTATCGGCCGCTATTTTTTTAAATATTACATTGTGTTTACTTTTTGACTTCCAATAATTTGTTTAGTGATGGGTTGATTAATCGTTAAAAATAATTTAATTGTTACAATTTTTTTAACAATCGAGAAATTAATAGTTAATTTCCGCAGCCCTTAATAATCTTATAGCTAGTACGCTACAGAAGCAACAGTATAAGCTTATCTGAAAATTGTTCTTGTAAAGGAGTGAGATGTTGAATCTGGGTTAAAAGCCTTAAGTTATGTTGCTGGTGGCGTCCATATGTTTGGTTCTGTAAGGGGCAGGATGCAAGAATATGGCTCCATATCACTAGAGTGCGTAGATTATATGTGTATAAATTACTCTTCTTAAAAGCTCTTAACACGGTGAGGAGTGTTTGACAAAATTTGTCTGTCAGGTCAGTTTTTAAATCCTCTATACTTGTGGTGTCTGAGCCGGGCGGGCGACCGACCGACCGTGCGACCTTGCCGGAGAAACTTTGGATCTATTTTAACCCACTTTCTCGCAAGCTAGCGAGCTGAAATTTTGCAGACAGACTCATGCCAATGATAAAAATGATGTATCAAAATTTCAAATCGATCGAATGGACATTATTTGAATAATTGAATTTTAAAATTAATTTATTTTTCTCTTTATACCATGTTAATTATTTGAGATAGTGTTGTGGTGCGTAATATGTTCAACAACCTTTCATGTCGCGCAATAAGGTGCGCATTACATTGACAGTATTTTAAAAAAATATATATTCACGATTGGTGCGCATTATATTAAACAGGTTTTACGAGACATAACTAGATTTTGTTTTCTTCGGATTGTTTTGTCCTGCGTATTATATTGAACATCCTTATACTTATGTCTCGTATATAAAAACTTGTTTTTTTACGTTTAAAAAAAAAAAAAAAAAATTTCCCCTTCACTTCTTTTAATGAAGAAATATTTCGATTTGAGATTATAGTGGTAAGTGGTGATAAGTTTGATGTCCTCGACATTGACACCAGAAAGTGAGCGGATAAGTTCGGCATGATTTATTTAATTTTTTTAATAAAAAAAAAAACTATTGAAGGGTTGACTACGTGCAGTATCTACTACAAAAATATTTAACCAGTTTAAGTGCCATTTAAATTTAAGGCAGAGATTCCCTAAAACATTTTTCACAGTGGGTCGATAACTGACTAGATGACAAATTTTAATGTGGACCGCGTAATCCTTTTGAACAATGATTGCATGCTAGAGCGAAAGCTCTGAGGAAAAAAAGTATAACAAAACCAGGTTAGCATTATGTTTTAAATCTCGGATGAGGGACGTGCAATGCTCAGACACGCACGCAAACACAAAATAAGAAGATAAATTAAACAAAAAGCTACGTCAGTCAAAATGTGTAAATATCAGAAACCAAATAATAATTGCTTTCAAGTGTTAATCAGTAAGTCTCGTTCGATGATAAATTTATCTTTCTCTGTAAAAAAAAAAGACAGAGTATTAGTTTGAAATATGTGATTTAGATAAAGTTACGACGGTCTGTAGGAATGTTAATATGAGTAATGGGAATTGGAGATAATTTCGTTGCTTCGGAGCACAACATTTAGCTTTTTTAAAAAAAATGAGGCGACAATTAAATAGCCTACGATAAACATGATTTCTTATATTATGGTTGAATATTTGATATCCCATGGAAGGCTAACAAAGACAGTGAACCTGAGTGCAAAGATAAGTTAACGAGAGAATGAAAGTCTTTTAAAGAAATTGCCTCCGGTCTACGTGCATTGGCAAAGAAGTTACTAGTAAAACTGAAACCGTACCCAGAGGCGTCACTAAGGTTGGTGTCACACCCTCACGCCTTAACCCATAAAACTCCTCCCAGATTACCGGTGCCAAATAACGGTAAAATACGGAATTTTACATTTTGATGTCACCCCCTGATGGTGTTACCGGGGCGGCCCGCCCCACCGCACCCCCTAGTGACGCCACTGAAAGTACCTACTTGAGTTTTAACATAATGTTATTTTTAAAAGTTTTAGTCATCAAATGGAAAGCCTTTAATTGGTCATGATTTAAAGGCTGGACCTACAACTTAACAACCTTTTATCGCCCATTAAAAGTATCTAGTGTTCAAATTGTTTGAATGGAAATAATATGTGAAACTTTATTGGGATATTTTATTTTGCAAACGAATTTTAAATATATTTTAAGTAGTTTATCTTTAAAAGTAATAAAGAAGGAATGCGGTAACAATAATTATAATGAAAAGAAAATATTTAAAATTTGTAGCGCTCGTAAAATTACTTGTCTATTAACTATTATGTATAGATGTTTAGCTGTATGGCCGAGATTCCAGGTCATGAAAAATTCGATAATTTATGGGAGACTTGGTCTCCACACTTTCTTCCCAAGAGTTTTCTCCATGGTTTTTGTGTCTGTGTTCAAAATGCTATCAATCAAATGTCTGGGCCAAACTTACTCTAGGTTTCAAATCCTTAAAAAGAGTCTTACTTAACCTAATTGTTGCTGAGCTGTGTGCTGCCAGGTCACTGACAGCGAGGGAAAGGAAGTAAATGTTTTGGAGAAACTTTATTTTACAATAAATTGTATTAATTATGATGGGTTAAATATGTAAATTTTATGACAAGAAATGAATAAGGCTCAATTTATTCACTCATCTTTTAATTTTAGGAGGATGTGCCAACAAAAATGACAAACTTCCCCTGTACTCAGCCAAGAAAACTATGCTATGACAACAAATGAACACCAGGAGTCATGAATCAAATAAAACAAGCCAGTCAATTATTTGTGTATTTATTTTACTTACAACACAACTATATCAAACAAATGTAAATTGAATGAAAATGAATTGATCTAAGATAACATAATTTAAAGGTGTTTAGCCCTACTGCTAATTTCTGAAAGTGAAAGAAATCATCGCAGCAGAGTTGAGATAAAGAATTCGGTAAAATAAAAAATTTAACATCTGATCTAAAACAATATATTTCAGGATCTCATCCTTCTCAAAATATGGAATATACTAAGTTAATAGCAGTTATTGAAATGAAATTTAACAAAATAATTAAATTGAACCGTTTTCTTCAGTTATTGTTTTTTTTAGCTAAAAAGCAAGAATTCCACTTAAAATATTCTTACTTTCTTTCAGATCAAATTTTAAACACAAATCATGAGCCACGTTACAGTCCCAGTAACTTTTTAAACAAATTTAAATCAACTTATAGCAAAAGAAAAGAAACCATCAATAACACTCAAACAGCTGAGAAACTTACAGCAAATCTATTGACAAAGCTAATGAACATTTACAACGATTTACTCAATACTACAGTCCAGAAAAAGATGGCAGGCCTTTGATGAAGTAGCAGCTTTCTAACATCAGATATGTTAAAAATGTCTGAAATATGTTTACTGATATCCAACATCATTTGGTTATGCTTTATTTAAATATTTATTTAGTACAAGTAGAGCCAACTAAAACACCATAGTCATAAGTCACATACATAATTTACAGATTGAGGGGTGGAAATATTCAAAATAATTGAATTCATATGTATCAAAATTGATCATGAATTGAACCAGTAAATATAATATATATATATATTTATATGTATATCAGACAGTGGGCAGTGGAAGCAATCTTTTTCTTGTCTCTGTACAGTAACAGGTGAACATAACAAGCCACTATAAAAAAAATCAACACCTTCTATGACACATTAACTAGCTGTGTGGACAGGAAACAAAATACTGTAGTATTTCTAAGAAACCCAATATATATTACATTCAAAATTCCATTCAACCAGAATTTAAAACTAAAATGCTAACACGACAAAATATTTGTCACAGCGATATATTTTAAGTGATTTTGGCTTTCATTTTGAGACATATTGCCTGATATTTTAATAGACTAAATTTTTTTAATTTTTAATTTAACACTCAGTGAATAAGGCATGGAAATCAGCTTATTTTGTTTAGGTTACTATTAATATTTTTGAAAACATTTGTTAAAATAAGGTTTTTGAAAATTCATACATGTTTACCTTGATTTGCATTGTGGCCTGTCATACATGTAAAATGGTTAAGAAAAAGACAGTATTGATTGCCATTTAATTATTCCTAACAATAGTGGCTACCTACATCATTAGACAATTCTTTTAAAATGACTAGTTTTTCACAATTAAAAAAAGGTGTGAATAAGTTTGCCATTATTATGTTAGTAATTAGTTCAATTAAAAAAATATTTATTAATTAGAAAAATATCGTTAGTAAGAAAATTTTTAACTTAAAATTAAAGGTTGAAGAATTGTTTTTCCTAAGGGGTCATCCTATGTACACAAAAAAGTATTCTCATCTCCTAGTTTCCTCCCATGCATCTTGTGCATGTTTTAGATCCTCCCCCAATAGTGTATGCCCTCCATTCTCCATTCTCATGTGCCCCTGTCCTAATGTTGAATTACAATTTGGGGTTAAAACATCTCATGAATATTCATGTGTAAATTACTAGTGAACAAATGCTTGTAACCCATAGCTTGCCCATAAGAAATAATTGTATACAACTTTTTTGTCTCATAAACAGTTTAATGCATGAACGTTTTAAACTTGCATTTGTTAAATGCTACAAATTAATTTGTGCTTACATATTAAGACCCCACTCCTTCCCTGTATGTATCCATATGTAAACTCTCCTAAATCTAACTTTTCCACTGATGCATTTTTCATACATAATATATGGATGGCCCCTGAATATATACAAGATCATCCCAAAAATGCCACAATAAAATAAAATAAAGGCCTCCAAATGATCAAGACATTAACACGGAAGCACAGAATTCCTTAATACTGTAGTCTAACTTGGATTTTCAGAACAATTCGCTACAAAAAGTCAAAGATATTGTGGCCAAACCACTTAGCATAAAATATGAGACTATTGTGCAATATGCAAATTAAGTAGACATGTATCATTGCTTTGTACAAGTATTTACACTCCTAACACAGATGTCATGAATAACAAGATAAGATTTATAAATTGATTTTTTTACAGCATTTATACTCAAATTAAAACTATAAAGAAAAAAATATTAATATCTGTGGTTACCACTGAACACATGTTATTATTAGAGTCTTAACATACGGTGTAAAATGTGAGGTGCAATATTTGAACAGCTTAACCATAAATGCATTAAGTGGGGTGGCCTACAACATGTTAATAACAGGAAAGAAGTCGGGATACTTGCTCAGCTACTTACACAGTGAAGCTCGTACTAAGGACACAGGGTTGTGAGATTAACATATTTACAGAGATTGACAGGTTAAGTTTTAGGATGGCATGAATAATTGGTCCTGAATTGGTACAAATAGCTTCAATTTAACTTTCAGATTTGAAATTATAATAATTGTAATCAATTGATTATATTATTTATATAACAAAAAGTTGCTATGTGTATGATTCACATAATTTTTTATAAAATCAAAAGTAATTTTAAATTAAAAAATATATTTTTATATATATTGTCTCTAAACTATACTTGGATTGTTTCTATTTAAAAAAATTATTATTTAAAATTAAATGAGAATATTAAATTGAAAGGATTAATTCTCAAAAGTTTTTTTAAAAGAAAAAATGGGATGTAAAAAGTGATGGATTTAATTTAATAATTACAATAAATTATGTCATTTGATCTTTTGATAGTTTTCACAAGTAAAACTTAAAACCCTACAATAATCTATTAATAAGAATGCCCTATTTGAACAAGGGAAAAAATAGGATTCCAAAGAATATACCCTCAAAGCTATCAATCTATTTAGTCACACAAAATTTTCTTATTTACCACTTCATAATATTAAGTAATACATCATTCCAATTTTTTAATAGTTACAGTTCAATTTTTAAAAAATGCCAAATAAGAAAACCGAAACAATAAATTATTTTTACAAATGTAATATTGAAAATCAAATATATACACAACAGGAACACATAAGAGGCAGATTAAGTTTCAGAAATCTGAAAGTTTCATTTTAACTGTAAAGTGAAGTATGGATCTCAAGAGACAATTTCATTGGAAAAAACTTCATTTCTTTGTATCTAAACAATTTTGTCCATATACAAAGAACAAAAGTCATGGACCAGTTAAAATTAAAATGGACTGTGGATGACAGTGGTAAATTTTATTTCTGTTGTCTTCTTTCAAAGATTAATACTGTTTACAGTAAATTTAATAAGATGGTTAGAACGGGATATGACGAAACAAACCATCATAAAAATGTATGTGTGGTCTTTCTTTTTAAAAGTCTTTTTTTTAAAAAAATACAAAATAAAAGTTTTTGCCCTTTTTAAAACTTGAATTAAATAGTTTTTCCCCATGCACAAAGTAATACTTGATCCAAATAAGCATGCTAATTGACAGAATTAGTATTAATAGATCAATGGCACATTAATTTCAAAGAAAGTCTAAGAAGAAGGTGCTGCCTTATAACAATTGCTTATTCATTTTTTAAAATATGAATATAGTTAAGATTTTAACTTTTTACCTTTTAAAACTTGCTTCAGCTAATCCCTACACATTGTAAAGTGAAATTGAAAATTAAATTATATATTTTAGATGTGCTTTGCTTCTTTAACACCATTTTAAGAATTTGCTGCTTGATGACGTTCAATTAAACCACTCTTTTAATCTGTGAGAATTTTTAACATTTGACAAAATTATCTGGTTATCTACAAAATTACATATTCAACTTTGTTCAAAAAGTACTTTGGTTGGCCTCAAAGTGAGCTATCAGAGAAATGAATTCAAATTTACATCAAATCACAAAACAAACCACTTTCATAATACCAATTGAACAGAATACTTGTACAGCTTCAGACAGCAAAGAGATATTTGTTAACTTTGTTTTAAAGCTGTTAATTGACACCAAACACAGCAGCAATAATGCATGAACCGTTGCTTACCACTGTAATAAATATGCAACTTAACATTGCTACAACACAAGATAACAAATAACACATAACTCTATTTATACATCAAAATGGTATAAAATATGAATAATTATTTATCCTTATGTTCTCCAGACTTTTATTTGTGGAGTTAACTACGTACATTCATTTCCTGAGGTTATCAAGTCTTGCACTTGATAATTATGTTCTCTTTCCATTGATCTTTAAGAGCCCCAGTTGCCACCAATTATGAGCTCTTGGTGAAATTCAGCACATGAAAAACACTGGCTTCACTGATACTGCTTTTCTTTTCACAGAGATGGCAGATTCATTTGAAAAATCTCCTTGCACAGTCTAGCCTTGATGAAAAGGCTGCTAAACAAAAAATGATGAGAACCTATGAAAACATAGAAACTTCTTGATTTTAAAAAGTTGTGTTGTCCTCACTGGTCATCATCTCCATTTTTAAGATTGGTTTTGTTCATATAGCAGTGCCTTTGTTTCATCTTTTCTCAATCACAGAATTAAATTTCAATTATGAGTTTATGGAGCCACAATTCAACTGACTTACGTAATACTGATTGTAAGAAAATTATATATATATTTTTTTAATCAAATGAACTTTTCTAAGAAATATGTTAAAACAAATGTCATTAATGTTCATCAAAATTTCATCAAGATGATCAATCAACACTGATATGTCAATTCGTGTATAAAAGCAATAGACGGATCAACATATTTCAAACTTAGTCTTAACTGTGATTACTATTATGTGGATACATTTTTCAGCACCTGACAGCTAACAGGTGGCAAAAAAGATTTCTATATCCTTTCTTCGATTTGGCACATATTTATTGTATTTTCACAACACCAAAAGAAATAAACTGGAACCAATGCAGAGGAGGATCCTTGTGTCTGTCAGAATTTTCAACTAGAGTATCATGCAATGATGGAGCTATCATCAGAACTCTGACTTTTTGGAACACTACTTGTGCTGCTACTGTGACTCATTGAAGAATATTGTGAATCGGATGTGCTCATTGGACTTTCCAAAGGTTCCAAATGCAGATAAGCCTGAAATTAAAGGTACCAATATTATTTATCAATTGCAATAATTTTGTTTAAAGTTTTTTTTTTTTTAAAAGCTGTAACTTGATATACACTTTCGTTTTGATAAAATATTTGATTTGTTAAGAGGGATACTCTGAAGGACAGCATACCTCTTGGTTTAAAGAGGATGTGAGCATATTATCAAGTTTCTGAACCAAAGTTTTAAAACACGGTCTTTTATCTGGATCCTCCTGCCAACACTCCTGCATTATGCCATGCCTAAAAAGACAATTGTTTCATTGTATTAAATATTTAAGAAAAATATTCTATTTAAAAGTTTGAATACACAAATTCATACCCAAATATAATGATTTTAAGTAGGGCAGCGGAAATTATCTATTAATTTATCAATTAATCGGTAAACATTTTTATCGATTAAAATTATTTTAATCGATAAAATAGCAATTAAAATTAAAGAAAATTGTTTAACCAATTTTTTTCGATTTATTAATTAAAAAATTAATTATTAACAATTAATAATAGTCTTTTATGTATAAACTTCTCAATTTAAAAAAAAAAAAAAAGATTTTTTAAAGTGTATTAACTTTAAAATAAACAGTTTTTATGAGGAAAATGATATTTATAAAATAAACATTGTTTTTACTGAATTAACAATAACAAATTTTTAATTTATTGACATTATATTGAACTACTTATATTTAAAATATGTCTCCCAAAAATACAATATTTTTAAATTAAAAGCTTAAGTTATGGGCATTTTATGAAATTTTCAGCTTAATGACGTCATAAATCTTATTTTGGGCTTTAATAAAAATTATCGATTAATTATTCGGTAATTTTTCAAATGTTAACGATTAAATTTAAATTAATCGATAACAGCCCTAATTTTTAGACATAATTTTAACTTGGTTAAAAGCACATCAGTTGCTACATGTTCACATTATTTTTAGGTGCATTAATGTTTAAATTAACAAAGCGTTGTAACGCGCGCCTATTCGCTATTCCCAAAGCGTTGTAAACCGCGCCTCGAAAGAACTCTCTTAAGAAACGAAATTACAAAAAATAAAAACTCTTCAGTGTGTGAAAAAAGGTGTATTCAAGTTCCGGCAATGGCGGCCGTTTCCCTTGCTAGTGTTATCACTCGATTCATGAAGTTTTTTGATAAATTTTACGGTTTTCTTTGAAGATGCGATTTTGCTATATTTTAATATAAAGATAACAGAACTAAACTACAGGTAAAATTAGTATTACACTCAAGACGGTCATTCAGATACGTTAAATGACCATTCTTATCCTAAAAGATGAAGTCAGTATGACTATAACTATAATAATCAAAATAAATTTTACGCAATTTTGTTAATTTTATAACCAGTTGATCGTGATACGGTAAATCCTTATGGGAATGAGGCGGAAGTTTAACAAAAACCTTATGGGGCTTTAAGCTTAATGTGGACAAATGTTTATCAAAATTTGTAGATGGATAGCATGTTAACAGGGCATGAGTGAGCCTGGCAAGATGTAAGAAAACAGCATTTGTTACGTCTTGTCAGGCTCACTCATACCCTGTTTATATGTTATCCATCTACTAATCAATAATCCTGATTGCAGTCTCATCTATATTTTGTTATCAAAATTTGGCCTCACTAAAATCACACATTACCAAAACAATATTCCATAGACAATGAAACACTTACATCTTTGATGAAGCATATGGGGGCTGCTTCATTCGGTGGCCATCTTTTAAAAGAGCAAAAAGAGCCTCAACTGGTACTGATGGGTAAGGGTTTCCTCCTAAGGTAAAGATTTCCCACAGCAGCACGCCATATGACCAGCTGTTCATGGGTGGATGGGGAGGGAGGGGGGATGAATAAGTTAATGTTTCTATATTGAGGACAAATATATATTAAAATGTTGCAATAAATATATTTAATTTAACCATCATTTCACATAGAATAAAATTAATTAGGAAATAACTTACACATCACTCTTCGAAGTATATTTTCTATCAAATAAGGCCTCAGGTGCCATCCATTTGACAGGTAACCTCCCCTGTGACACACACACAAAAAAATATTTAGATTACAAAAATCATCACTCTAATCTGTAGGCTCCTTCATGATTAACTATTTGAATTGGTTTGTAATCATCAATTTACTTCCATTCCCATCCATCCATGATTTCATGAGGTGAAATAATAAAGATAATTTCCATGTAATGTATTAATGATGGCGCTTAAAATGTCTAATAGATGTGTTATTTATAGCACTGAATTTATCAATGTTATAGCCCTTTACACTTACATCTGTAGTTTTTTTGTAGTAATCTGCAGCTGAAAGATTTCTTGTGAGGCCAAAATCAGCCAACTTAAGAACATAATCTTCTGCAACTAGAACATTCCTGGCTGCTAAGTCACGATGTATGCACTGAGATTAAAATTTAAGAAATCATTAATTATAAATAAAAGTGATGAATAAATGTATTTGGTACTTAGATGGAACAGTAAAAAGAAGGATACAGCAAATTTTTCATAAGCCATAAACAAACTTACCTGTTTAGATGCTAGGTATTCCATGCCCCTAGCAACTTGAAATGCAAAAGATATCAAATCTTTCTGTGTAAGAGCCTTTCTTTCACTTGTTTCAGAACTGATGATGGGAGTCTCATATTCCATTATTATGGAGGTGCAGATAGGATTCTCAGGTCGATGACTTTTCAAAAAGTCCCTAAGATTGCCATAAGGGGCAAATTCCACTATCACATAAAGAGGGCCTGGAACAGAATTTCCATTGAGCATAATTCATTAGTAGGAAAATAATTATATTTTTAAAACTAATATTCTGTTACTTTTTTCTTTTTTTGTGTTTCTAAACACAAGGTTAATCTCACAATATACCAAGTTTGATGTCTCTTTTTGTATAATAATTACATGATAAATTAATAGAACCATTTCAGCTATCTCGTGGGAGTTGCTGATCTTCTATCGAGCGCCTCCCCAGCCGGCGGATAGGGGAAAGCCCACCAGATATGGAGGGTACCGGGGAAATAAAATACCCGGGGTGGACCAAAATCAGCCCTACTGCCTTGTAGGAAGTGGAGGGATCCACAAAGGCTAGGGACCCAACCCGAACAAAGGCAGCTACCCATTGAGCTGTGAGGGGCAACCCCCCAAGTGGTTGCGCGCAAGGCCAACAACCCTGCCGTTTAAAAAATCAAAGTTACAAAAACACCGAAAAGAGCAACAAAAGCCATTTCAGTCCTGGGAGAAGATGGATCCTCTGAGGAGGGAAATATGACGCCTAATAGTGAAAGCCAAAATCTGGAAGCTGTTAGACCGACAACCATCATCTCTACCAGGAACACCACCACCATCGGAGCGTGGAATGTCCGCACGATGTATGAAGCGGGAAAGGCTGCACAGATAGCCGCGGAGATGAAGAACTATAAGCTCACCATTCTAGGAATTAGTGAAGTAAGATGGACTGGACTGGGGCAGAAGAGATTAATCTCGGGAGAGATGGTGATATATTCGGGACACGAAGAAGAGGATGCCCCCCATACCCTGGGTGTTGCCATGATGCTATCAAGGGCAGCACAAGGAGCACTCATTGGATGGGAGGCCCATGGACCTAGAATTCTTTTAGCAACCTTTCGGACAAAGAAGCGTAGCATCAACCTAGATGTCATCCAATGCTATGCACCAACTAACGAAAGCGACGAAAGAGACAAAGAAGAATTCTACAATAGAGTGATAACCATAGTCCAGGGTCGCCCACGGAGGAACATCGTCATCCTCATGGGAGACTTCAATGCAAAGATCGGCAATAACAACACAGGGTATGAAGAGGTTATGGGACAACAAGGGATAGGCGAGATGAACGACAACGGTGAGAGGTTTGCAGACCTATGTGCCACAGCAGACCTAGTAATAGGAGGGAGTATTTTCCAGCACAAGAGAATACATAAAGCTACATGGGTCTCACCGGACATGAGAACGAT
>MUZC01004442.1:279543-293123 GCA_002072015.1 Radix auricularia | reverse complement strand
GAGCAGTCACTAGAGTGGAACTCACCACTCTATATCAACTTTGTTGACTACGAAAAAGCCTTCGACAGTGTGGACAGGCAAACCATGTGGAGATTGCTAAGGCACTATGGGGTGCCACAGAAGATTACGGATATAATCAGAAACATGTATGAAGGGATAAACTGCCGAGTTGTCCATGGTCAGCAGGTGACAGATGCTTTCCAGGTGAAGACTGGTGTGAGACAAGGTTGCTTGCTGTCACCCTTTCTGTTTCTATTAGCCATTGACTGGGTGATGAAAACATCTACACAGCAGAAAAGGAATGGCATCCAATGGACCTTGTGGGATCAACTTGATGATCTAGACTTTGCTGATGACCTTGCCCTTCTTGCACATACCCAACAACAGATGCAGGAGAAAACAAACATTGTCGCAGCCACTTCTGCTAGCATAGGTCTCAACATACACAAAGGGAAGAGTAAAATCCTCAAGGTTAATGCCACCAGTACATCACCCATCATGCTTGAAGGAGAAGCCCTTCAGGAGGTGGAGAGTTTTGTTTACCTTGGCAGCATGGTGGATAAACAAGGTGGTACAGATGCCGACGTCAAAATAAGGATCGGAAAAGCAAGAGCAGCCTTCCAGCAACTCAAGAATGTTTGGGTCGCCAACAACTTAGGCAGCAAGTTAAAAGTAAGGATTTTTAACGCTATGGTGAAACCAGTGCTGCTATATGGAGCTGAGACATGGAGAACAACGGCTGTAAACCTGACCAGAATCCAGACCTTCATTAACAATTGTCTAAGAAGGATTCTCAGAATTCACTGGCCGGACAAAATCAGCAACCAGGAACTGTGGCAGCGGACTAAACAGAAGCCCATTGAGGAAGAGATTCTTCAAAAGCGGTGGAGGTGGATCGGTCATACACTAAGGAAACCTGCTTCAAATACAACAAGGCAAGCCCTGAAATGGAACCCACAGGGTAAACGGAAAAGAGGCCGCCCAAGAAACACCTGGCGCCGAGAATTGGAGGCAGACATCAAGAGGATTGGCCATGAATGGAAGATCCTGGAGAAAATGGCCCAGGATAGAGATGCCTGGAGAGCTCTTGTAGGTGGCCTATGTCCTAGGAGGAAGTGCAGACGCCGGCGATGATCGGTAGATGTCCCTCATGGACGAGAAGGCTCAACAACATTTCAGCTATACTTATTTTTAAAAATATTTTTATTTATATTTACGAGTTTATGAACAAGTGACATACAGTCAAACCCACTTATTATTTCGACCTCGATTAACTTGCCAACCCTCTTCAGTCGACATTTTTTGAACTCGAACTGCCTAATTCTCTCTTTGTCTTAGCATTTACAAATCGGTAAGTCAATTCTTTTATGTCGCCAAACCCAAATATCTCGAGGACAAAAGAGGGCAGAAATTTGACACTTAACATTGGTTATCTCGATCCCCATGACCAATCGCCAACTTTTCAAAATATTAGTTAACAATTCCACTTCACTATCTCACTACCGTTATTTTTGCGTATATAAGACACATCTTATAAAAAGTTTTACGTACCCTAACTCAGGCTGCTGCATCTTATATAGTGGGCATCTTATCAAAGTATTTTTTAACATGAATGATACAGTGTGTGATATTTAAGGACGATTATTGCGGTTGATATTCATGTTTCACGATTTTCATTCCTAGTTGTAGAAGTGTTCAGAAATTATTTTCATTTTGAGTGACATGACCCTTAACATAAGGGACACCGCCAATTTTTTAATGGCTGAATTTCCCGATGCTCATAAAATTTTCCCTTTTAACATAACAATATTAGATAATTGAACTTTAAAGATGATCTAATTTGGAATTAATTCAATAATGTATTTAATTTAGACGGCTAAACCCTGCAGAGCTGGTATTGTAAAATACCATAATGTACCGTGTGCAGACTTGTCCCTGGCAATCATTACTATTTATTCAACCTCATTGTGATTAATACTACATTGTCTTCAATAGTTTCATTCATTAGTTGTAGCCATGTGCAAAAACTATTTCGCAATGGGTTAGTGTTGTTAAATTAATTATTCATGGGCCAAAGGTGCAAAAGGATTTCCTAACATTTTTGGATATTTTTGAGAGAACAGTTCACTTTGTCATATGTAGGTCATGATAGTTATGTAAACTGGACCTTGTAAGCACAACATAAACTTCTTTTAAAAATAATTTTTACTGTTAATAAAAACTAAAATGATTTTTTAATAGCAATGATCCTGAAAATAAAATCATTATTAAAACAAGAGATAAAGTGTGTGACCCGAATGGTCGAATTGAGGTCACTAAATGTGGAGATAAAATGGATGGGATATTGGGACAAAGTGAACCAAACTTTAAAAATTCATAAATTTTAATATTAATAATAATAAATTTATATAGCGCTGTATCCCAGCAAGGAGCCGGGATCACAACGCTTTACATGGAGATAATACCATACATATATTAATTAAATAAACATTTATATATCATACTAACCACATAAATGATAATATGTTTAACATCAGCTACATTAATCATTAAAAAGAAATGTTTCATTAATTTTGAAAAGATGCTTCGTAAGTGCAATCTTGAAGGACTTAGTAGTTGAAATACTACGGATGTGTAATGGTAGAGAATTCCATTGTTTGGCTGCACAAAAAGAGAATGACCTTTCGCCAAATGTTTTAGTTCGTGTCTTAGGAACACAGAGAATGGGTGTCTGCAGAAGAGCGTTAAACTATAAATCCTAAAATTATAATTTTGGTGTTAAAAATGTATTTAAAAATCAGTTCTATTTATTTATATTTTTTTAGTTTATTTTTTAACCAAAGTGCCAATGTAATATTTTGCAGCCATATTGGTTTTTGTTTAGCTTGAACAACGGTTATCTCGATGGTTTTTGGCAACATAACCGGATTCAACTGTATATCAACATTTATTATTTCTATGATTAAAATAAGGGTTCTTTGTGTTTAATACCTCTTTGAGTACAGCAACCAAGAAGATTTATGATATTTTTATTTTTGCCAATGCTCTTCATGGTTTCCATCTCCCTTATAAGGTCAGCCATTTCTCTGTCTGTGGCATCTTTTTTCAACATCTTGACAGCAACTGTGGTTGGACTGCTGTTGTTTAAGAGACCTGTGGCTTCTCCTTTCACTACTAGCCCAAATGCTCCCTCCCCTAGACGTGAGCCAAGTTTCAGCCTGAAACGAAAATAGTACATTGCTGATACCAACAGCTTACAATGTTTCTAGACAAAGTTATATTAAATTTACAAAACATAGATCTTTTGTGCTCAGATGGAACTAATAATATAGTCCAAGTAATAAAAACTTAACTGAAATGAGACATTTTTTAAAAAAGAAATCAATTTGTTAATGATGAGACCACATGCATAAAAAAAAAAGTAAGTGTAGTCCACGGAAAGGTAAAACAAGTAATAAAAACTCTTATGAGTATTTAAATGCAATTTCCAAAAAAGAATTTCCAATTTTTTTATTCAAGGGAAATCATTCTAGATTACAATAAAAGTCATTAAAATAAGTAATTCTGAGAGTAAACATAATATGTCATATCCCCTCACCTACATCACACCATTAATGTGTCAATATAATGTGAACCATGCAACAATCTAGCATAAGCATTCACAAAGTGGGAAAACCCCATTAACTATCATTCTAGATGAAGTTAAAAGTAATTTAAAATCAATAATTTTTAAACAAAACAATTCTTTTTGAAAATTTGCTGAAAATTGCTGCAAAAATTTTGCCTGCAACATTGTTCAAATATTATTAGCTATCGTTTGGCATTTATTTCTACCCGATAGATGTTATGGTTGGCAAGAAATTGACTAAATACAGATATTATTTCTGGTTTTCTGGATTTTCCTTATCAGTATTTGTATGGCCGTTGCACAACCTTGGGACCTCCTTAGCATATTTGCAAAGACACAAACCCTCTATCTGGTATGGTTCAGGAGTAGCATGTTCAAGCTCGACAGACATTTAAAATATATAAACGCAATTTATCCCATTGGATCTAGCTTCAAAAAATTAATTACCTCTCTCTTGGGAACTCCCATTTACTGTCGTATGGAATTTGGTATTCTGATACTTCAGTAAAATCAGATGAAAGCCTTCGCCGTCTGCTACCTCCACTACTTGAATAACCACCAACAATCGTTACTTGTGGTACCATCAAGGGTGCTATAGCATCTGGATCTTTACTGTTGCAGTATAGGTCATTCTGAAGACAAGAGTAATGTTTAGTCTGGAAGCCCAGTACATTTAATTGTGAAAGAGGCATTTTTAATGATTGATGGAGAAATACTCTAGCAAGATATTTTCTCATTTACCAACTACACTGGTACCTTGATATATGTCCTTAATCCTTTCCAGACCCTTACACTTATACCAAACAGGACAAATACTAAACATATTTTTTCCATAAAAAATGAAGGGACAAATATTAATCCGTTCCCCCAAAAAAACTATATCAATAGCATATTTTACATTTAATGACATGGTTGTATACAATTATAAAATAATCTTAACTCTACTTAACACTAAGATACATAAATAAATTATCATTCTTGCCACTTCAAAAATAATTGACTCCGAGACACAATCGCAAGGGCACTGTTTTTCTGTTATCAAGATCCCAAGAAATTTTTCACTATACTTTAATTGCTCTGTTTTTTGTTTGTTTTGTATTTGATTTTACCCTTTTGGCAACATAAGCCAATTTAATAACTGCTTTGTTTACAAATGTAGAAATTGTTGCTCTCTGTATATGGTATGCTGCAATCCGTTATGCATGCCACTTTCAAACTTTTCAACAATATCTTTTTGCCACCTCTATGGTGATCCTAACCATTTTTTTTTGTAGCATGGCTCCTCACATTAAATTTCTTAGAACTCATAGTGAGTGAATTGACTAAAAAATTACAAGAAAACAAAATCATGTGAAAATGTAGAGTTATTGCGTGAGTTTTTTTACTGTAACTGTCGTGCGAACACACGTGATAGGCAAAGAAGAGTATTTGACAATGTTTTGTTTCATAAAAGTTACACATGTGCGATATGTCATTTTAACTCATAAAAGTTCTAGCACTCACATGGGTCGTATGCAAAACAAAGGTCAAATACCAAGCAAAAAGTTTTGCATCCAAACAAGATGTATACCAAAATGTACTTATACAAAAGCAGAACTCTGTATATGTACATATATGTTTAACATTTGTTCATAACCATGGATTCTTAATTAGGGTGACTTGCTTATTTCCTAATTGTTTTGAGCTTTGACATATTACATACATTTAAACTTAATGCTTACAGGTTTCATGATGATAATTCGTTTTATGTGTCTCTGATTCATCTGGTTCTTACGCTGGTAGTTTCTTATCACAAGAAATATTGTCACTAAAACTCCAATTATAATGGCAGCAGCCACAGCAGAAACTATATAATAAACTTTTTCCATGTTACTGTTGTTGGTTGATGTGCTCTCTGCTACTGTGGCTATATCTGATTCTGAAAAAGTTTGAATTTTGGATTATTTTTAAAGACATAATAGTTATAAAACAAACAAAATAATTTTTAAAAATATAGAATGACTTGAATTAAGTTTACAATCTTTTATGCAGGTCTATAAATATGGTTGGCCAGAAAGACTATTCAAATCAAAATGGAGTACTCACCATTTAAAACTTTAAGATATGCAGACTTATACTTGGACCCTACAGCATTTCGAACTAAGCATGTGTATTTGGCTTCTTCCTCTTTTGTTACATTTGTGAGTATCAGATACTCTGGATTGCTGTTATTTACTGTCGGGGTCTGGGTTAATAGAGAAATAAATTGAGTCTAAGTAATAATTCTTATTTTCAATTTTTCTGTAAAACATTTTTGAGGATACAGTTTGAAAACGATATTATTTAGTGAAATGTAGTGGAAATAATTAATTATTTATTTTTTTAAAGATGGGTAAAAATTCTTATAGTGACTTAGGAATCTTAAATTTATTAATTTATCTTTTTTTTAAAATACATTTTTGTTGGCCCCCAAATTGTTTTTGTTAAAACTTCATAATAAAGGAATTTTTCAGAGCATTGTTTTATGTCCCTAACTTTTGTGTCTTTTCCCCTAAATGCTTCCATGCATTTTGATTATTGAAGCTTCAGAGCAATATGCATGCATTTATCTAATCTTTTTGAATAATGCAAAAGATATTCTTCCTGTCTTCTATTCAATAAATGTTATGATGATGTTACTTTAAAAAATTGTTTTTATAAAAATAAAAATGGAGGCTTTTGATATTCAGCTTCTTACAACACCAGGAGAAAAAACTGTGTAACCTTTAACAAGGGAAAAAGAAGACATTACCAAGAAAAAAAGGCAGATTTTTTTTTAAAATACCAAATACTGATAAACCAAATTTGATATTTAGAAAACATTTCTGTAGTAATTTTAAAAAAAAGGATAACTCCAAAAATAAGCACTCATCAAATGTAAACTCATAAATGTGACTTAGTTGTGCATTGACTGCATGACACTGACAGGTGATGTTAGTATGGCTTTGTACACAAAAAAAAAAAGTATTTTTTAAAGATTTAAATCATGAGGTAAACTCATAATCAATGAGGTAAACTACATCAACATTCAACAACATCAATGACAAAACAAATATCCACAAAATTGATAGTAATAAATTACAATATAAGTACAAGTAATCTGAAATGCAAGACTATTTAAAGTTAAAGTTATTCACGTAAACTTAAATTATTCAACAGCATCATGACTGATTCATTAGACATAGTTATTACTCAATATTTCTTGTTTCAACAACTTGTCAAGTTTGGTTACTTTGTCTTTACATGTAAATTGAACAGCATGCAGTGTTTACATCAAACATTCTCTGGTGACCACTGCAGATGCTTTGTGTGGACTACATTAACTCAGCTGTAACTCTGAAACATGCCTTAATTAACTTACAGTGCCTTACAACTGGTTTATTATTTTTAGGCAGTGCCACAAAACAAAGCAAAATAAATATAAAAAAATAAAAATGACAACATTTAATCATGTGACTTTCTGGATTTCTGCAGGCAAAATGTTGATTTTTCTATATTACTATTACCTGTCGGTGCTGTTTAAAAGAAATAAAAATTCAACATATAAAATATCAAGCTACATGTGCTATGAAAATAAATACATGAAGATTAAAAAAATATTGACTCCCTTTAAGAACTAGAAATATATAATAATACATGCTGAAAAAAAAACACAAATCGGTTTCAGATATTTCAAGCTTTAAGTGAGAAAGCTTTTTTAAAATAATTTTTTAAAAATCAAGTATGGATCAACTTGTAACAATAAGTCTAAGGTGGTATACAGTAAAAATTTGATTACATTGCATATTTTAAATTTTAAAAAAATGAAAATTAAAACACTTTTTCTCAAAAAACGTTTTTGAATGAATGGCTACAAATTAGATGGTGCCATTTTATTTCTTGACTTAAACCTAACAGAGAAGTTTAACATTTTGTAATGTAGAAAGATTTTGTATAAACTGTGGTGAGCGTTTATTTGGGATTAATAAAAGAAAACACTAAAATAATCAGCTACTCTAATTTCTAAACATTTAAAATGAAAGAAAAGTGAAACATTTCAATTAAATATGTAATTAATACAACTAATAATTATACACCATAAAAACTAGGGCTATTCAAATAGAAAGATTTTTAAAATTTAATTGAACCAGAGAATCATAAGAAACATACCTGTACGATTTCAAACAGAGAGTCATTATGCAACTGATGTCTCAGCCACTGGATGTGTGGGTGGGTATCGCTAACTTGTATCCGACAGGAAAATGTTGCAGTCCCCCCCACAAAAACAGTTTGGTTCACTGGGTCTTCAAAAATTGGTACATGGGGAGCTCTCTCTGCAATTGAAGAAAATTGTTTTTCATTATTAATTTTAATGTATATTAGTTACATTTTATTAATTTTTTAAATTTAAGAGCTGTGGTGAATACATTGTAAAATATGAAGTGAATGTTGTATTCTTGTTGCATGTAAGCATGAAATATAGAATAGTTCTATAATTACTTTATTTTCAAAACAGTCAGCAGTGGAGTGGTAATAAAAAAAAAGCCTCTTGTACAGGTAAGCCAAATTAACAAGACTATCTTATGCCCAGAAATTTGTTGTCTATCGGTCTGCTATCAGTTTTAATGCTGGCCCTTGCCACTTCTCTGTGGTGGTCTCTTAGAGAGATGGCACAAAGTGGATAAGATAGTGGCTATCTTTCCATTTTGAGAGCTCACTCAGGTACACTTGAATACCCACAGGGGAAAAGTGCCCCTTACTTATCTAACCCAGGGTCAGAAAAAATATCAGAAAGGGTTGTACGAGCAATTAAAGATTTTATTATCTCAGTATTAGGCAAGCTACCAATATTGTAATAGCTATTACAACAAATAAAAACTTATCTTTACATGTTGAATATAAAAATTTCTATTGAATTTTTGCTACTTTGAGGCATTTTCTGAGTTTAAAAAAAAAACAACCTTTTAATAAATTATTTATTAGTCATTAAAAAAAAATGAAAACATAATTCCTTTATAGGCCCTGGTGTGTAACCAGTTTGATATTATTGATGATAATAAAAACTGAATTGATAAAGTAATGTTTTTGGCTTTTCTGAATACATTTTTTGTGTGAAAAATAATGCCTCCCCCCCACCACAACCTTTTCTCTCCAAATCATTGCATTACATTTAAAATTTGATACATATCCAAAACTATCACAGAAATATAGGCAATCGGAAACTGAAATGTTGGGGGGGGGGGGTATCAGCTTTTAAGGTTAGTGTATCAAGCAGTGCAGGAAGTCAATATCCCTTGTGGTCATTGACAAAAAGCTGCCCTTACACCCCAATCCTCTGAAATATTCAGACACCCTGTCCTGATTTCAACAGGGGACCGGGATATGTGTAATCCCCCCTTAATTGTTTTTCTCTCCTCTTGTTTGTTGTTGCCTGGATGCTGTGTTTGTGACAAACAACATACCAGCTGTCACTGCACACAGTCTCAGGGCTCTCATGTTTGCCCTTAGTCCAGCTCGAGATGCCACTGATGGTGCTGATACACACTGCATACCTGACGGCTGATGCTACAAAATTTTACTACGAGTCCCATTATTTTATGTTTATAACCTTGAAGAACTGAAAATAGAGATAAGCTCAAGTTGCCATTTCAAAATCTTGTCACAAAGGCCAAGTATTTTTTTTTTTTTTAAATTTTAATTCATGTATTTGAAGTTGTAGTTTTGTATCGGAAGAGTTTGAAATAAAAAGTAGAATACATGACTTCTTATCACTTAACAGTATTTCCTACAGATTCTCAAATTACTCCTTAACTGCCCCTGGGAGAAGCTTTTTTTCATTAAGCTTGCTACAAGATAAAGACCAGAGGAAAATAGGTTGTCCAGTGTCAGTGTTGGAGTGACACATGTCACTACTTATCAGCCAATGATCAGCTGGAGAAATACCTGAGGCTTGTCATGTGACACCACCAAAACGCACACTACTGTGGACATAAATTATCCAGTCAAGAAACCCTTCCCCCAGGAATTAAAAAGCCAGTTTTCATGAAGATAACTGATAACAGCAAGTACAAAATGGTAAACCAGACAGTACAGAAACAATATTCCTAAGGTTTATGCACACACAAAAATATATACATTTTTCTTAGAATGAGGGGCAAATATCAAAAGTAGGTAAAATATGTACTAATATTAAAAACTAAGCAATTATTATATTATATCAGTTTGGAGAAAAACTATGTTTAGGTTTCGTCAGTTATCAAGGAAGATGAGTTTTAGCTTCACAAATATTAACCTAGTTCTTGAGTGGAGCAGAGTAGACAATCAATTCAAACAAGATGAAAGAATTGCTACTTACGAACTATTTCCAGAGTGTACGTCCAGTTAATTTGACCATGTTGGTTGGACGCAATACATGTGTAGTTTCCAGCATCATCTAATACCAAGTCTGCTATATTCAAACGATACTTGTTCAGAGTAAACTGAAATAAAATTATAGTGAAAATGTCTTACCCATCACAGTTTAAATAGAGATACGTAACTGATAGGTCTTACTTTTCTTTTTCTGCTTATAAATTTGAGTCAATAGTTTTGAGGTATTCACACACAATTTAAATTCAAAACTAAGCTATGTAGAGTAGGAACTCACCCGTCCTCCAGTTTTGTTTGATAAAAAAGGTTCCCCATTTCGGAGCCATTTCAGAGTTGGCTCAGGTTTGCCCTTGGCCTGACAATCCAATACAACATATGAAGTGGCTGCACCAATTTTTAACTTTACAAAATTCATTTTATCACTCCAACCAAGTTTTTCCTTGTCAGCTGAAAGACAGAAAAAGAGAGAATGATAAACAATTATCAAGTGAGAAAGAGTTGGTGTCAAACATATTTGGAAAAAGAAACAGTAGTCAAAGGATGGCATTTATATATCTATTTATATGTCTCTAAAGTTGAGTTCTTTGACTTAGTAGCAACAATAGAAGTGCCAAATTTAGCTATAATGTACTAAATCTTCTCTTAGTAATGCACTTTTACCCTTGCTTTCCTCCGGCCTTCTTCATGGCAGGTGGCAAGTGACTTTAAAACATAGTATTGCTTAGGTTTGGAGGTTGAAGGTGGAATGATACTGTTTTTATTCTCATTTAGAGATTATAATTATCACCACTAATCACTGTTCTAGCTAAATGCAGAGGCGAACTTTAAGAAAATGCTTGGACTTGTAAAGTGACACATGGTGAGAGGGAGCTAGCTGTATGAGTAGGCAATATATGTATACTTAGAGGATCATCACTTTTCCCAGCCACAAGATGTCCATATTTTTAAATATATATGCATGGAATGTCAGTTAATGAGTCCACTTATTACAGCCAGAGGCGTCACTAAGGTTGGTGTCACCCGGGGCGGTAGCTCATGGTGTAAACCCCTCACGACTTACCCCATAGAACTCCTCTGAGTCTTCCAATGCGAAATAACGGGAACATACGGAATTTTAAATGTTGGTGTCACCTCTTGTTATGGTGTCACCCTGGGTGGCCTGCCCCCACCGCACCCTCTAGTGACAGCACTGATTACATTACAGCCTGGCTAAAAGTTTGCGACAAGCATTATGGTAACACTGATAGAACATGATTTGGAACATTGTGCTTCAGCTTTCCTGCTATTTTCAATGCAGAAACTAATTTAAAAATACACATTTTTAAAACATAAACTTTTTTTTTTAATTAAAAAAATTGAAATTGTACCGTTATTTCTACCATCTGTATACTTTGTGCTGGTTTCAATATTTAAAATCTTGTCCATCTCTTCTTGAGCTGAAAGACACAAATGTACAAAGCTTTATTATTTATTTATTTTTTTTTAAAAAATGACTTGTTTGTTAGAGGTTTGGAATCTTGGAATGAATGTAATTGTATCTTAAAGGTAGTGCTTCCATAACTTATTTAATTTTTTTTTTTTTAAATTCTAATTCTTAGTGGTATTGCAATAGCTTAGTCTAAGTTTGATTGGATCGACTCCCGTGCCTGTAATTATTTTCAGTGTCCACTTTTAGCTGGACATCCAAACCACACCATCAAGTCAAGTCCTAAAAACATAATTCACCTAATAACATGATGATTATAATAAAACCTAACACATTCTGTTCCCTCTTCTCTTGTTGCTAATTTGGTCTTCCCACAGTTAGGGTTGATTCTTATCAGTTGTGTGCAGTAGCCAGTTTATAAACATTCACCCCCCACCCCACCCAACACACAAGCAACAGTACTAGTCAACCTGTAACTTACGTAACACAAGCACAGTAAAGTTGATCCAGTACTGTCCATAATGGTTGTAAACTAAACAACTATAGTTTCCAGTGTCTTCACGCTGTGCCTTGTTTATTTGAAGAGATTTTTGCCGAAGCTTGACCCTTTTAATAGAAACACATCAATATTTGTACTTTACTTTACTATAAATACAAGTGAAGGAGGGGGGAAAACACGTTGGGGGGAAAACACGTTCGGGTGAATGGTAAATCAACCGATTATAATTAATTAGTAAGTCAATTAAATGGAACACAATTTTATTGTAGATAAAGTACAACAGAACTTAATTTAATCTAATACATTTCAACAAAAAAAACAATTTTCTAGAGGACAATAACGCCATTTCATACCTATTTGAACGCCTACAATCCGTGGAAAGATGGCATTAAAATAATATAATGAAGCGAGTTACAACATGTAAGCATCAACAACTTTGTTTTAGGATGAAACAAATATTTAATCTAAATGAGCCTGATAAATCTTTTAATTAACCACCTTACCACTAGATTTATTGCCGCCGAAGGCTGATGCGATTAAGATCAAACATAATCAAAATTGCTTTTCAAAAAGGTTATCTCAAACCAGGAAATGGTCTTGTACATTGAGCAGGAGTAATTTTAATCTTTCAGTTAGCTTTTATTGTGGTAAGTTCTATTAGGTCTCAGAGAGTACAACCTTTTGACAAAATCACATAATAAACATCATAAAATAGCCTACTTACCTGTCGTTCTCGTGAGCATGGATAGGTATACCATTTTTATACCAGAGTCGAAATGGAATGGGAGTGCCGTAAGCCGGACAGAAGAGAATTAATCTCTCGTTTGGAATTCTCTTTATGTCCAGATCTGGCAGCTCTTTATAATAAGGTGCTGCAAAAAAGAAGAAAAAAAATACACATTAAAAAAACCGAAGAGATAAGTATGACAATACAAAGACGCACAAAACAGGGAGAGAGAGAGACATAGGAAAGGGAAAGGGGGGGGGGGTGCATAAACACAATGAGAGTTAGAGTGGATTCAGAGCTTTACTTGTGTAGCTCTCGAATACCGATTGAGAAAAACGTTGATATTCCTGAAACATACACAGTTAGTCTTAGATTATGTGAAATTATATATATTTGTAGAGATGGTAGATTTGTTCTAAATATCATTTCAAATTTCATATTTTTCTAATATGTTTTGAAGTTGTTTTTTTTTTAATAGTAAAAACTGATGCCACTTTTTATTTAATTCGTTTTTGTTTTTTTCTAAGTGATACATACAGTTTTCGGAAATACTTTGAGGAAAACTTTACTCTAGCGTTGACAGATGCCTTATTGTGAGTACTAAAATAACAAGCCCATTTTTTGTTCAAATTTAATATTTTCCTATGTTCTTCTACTTTTGAAAAATACACCCTCACTGATAAATATTTAAATGTCCAAGTTAGGAAACTTTCCTATAAACCATATATTAAAGATTGAATCAATACCTGACCCGATTTAAAATTACAAGGAAATGTCGAACCAAGCTTAATCTTGTAGTAAAAAAAAATTAATGCCCATGAATCAATTGGACAAACTATGAAAACACTGAAAACACCATATTCTGATGTTATCCCATCGTTGAAAAACAGTGCTACATCCAGGGCCGTCTTTACATCAACTTGGGCCCCTGGGC
>MUZC01004442.1:261128-279501 GCA_002072015.1 Radix auricularia | reverse complement strand
CCCCCCCCCCCCCCGCAGAAATAAAAAATAAATATACATAATATACATAAATTAACATATTCCCATGGGGCCCCTATGCTCTTGGGCCCCCGGCCAAATGGGCCTACGCGTTAAAGCTACATCTGCTGGACGTAATCTGTTGGAAAGTGTACTAACTTTCCAAGTGACTTTCGATAATTTCTTCTGCTATCTGTTATCGGTAAAGTTAAATCACTTATTTGATACTCCTGTATCCTTCGGCAAAAGTGAACTTGACACATGCGTGAATATGAGCACACAAAAAAATTACGTGGAAAGGGGGGGAATGAAGCGAATGCGAGCAGAGAAGCGCAGCTTGTTTTGAGAAAATAACGTCCACGTGACTGGCAAGAGAAACCAGATGTCGCTACTAGTGACTATACGCTATGTGTTGCACTTTGGGTACTGACTGGAGCGGGTCGAACCACATGGCCCTTTGGCAGACGTGTCAGGAATCGTCGGTGTGCGTTGGGGGATTCATTCCTCGATGATTCGCTCTCTATCTACATGAATTTATTCCATGTCCATGATACGGCTAACATTATGCGCACACCTGCCCCAATTTCTTTTAGTCAAGATATTCACTTTCTACCTATGTTCCCTTTAAGCTGCACGACCGCGCAGATATACACATATAACGTAAACCGCGGCAGTTTAGAAACACCGCAGAGCTAATTTTGAAAAAGATAAAATGATATTTCTGTTTGTGGAGTGTATTATTTTGCCTAAAAATGGATGCTGTCCAACTTTGCACACAACCTACGAACATTAGAGGGAACATTGCTTTCTACGTCTAAAATTTAAATACTGAACTTTTGAAGGTTTTTTAAAAAAAATTTTTAAATTTATTTAATTTTTTTTCATGTCTGTCTAGCTTTCGTTTTATTAACAATAGATCTAAATTCTTATAAATGAAGCCTAACAGAATTATAATTTTTAAAAAAATCATAATAAAAAAAAAAAAAAAAAACAGCTGGTATAGATTTAATTTTAAAAATTCGAGTATCATAAGATGGCAATATTTTATGAGTAAATAATTAAATACAATCTTGTTAGCCATTTACGAGTTCGTTTGCGCAAATAATGTCATACTAAATTGTTGAAAGTGGCAGATATTTTTTTTTCGACTACAGCGGCACAAAGAATGAGTTTTCGCATATAACATACAGAGTTGGACTGCGGATCATTTTGCGCAATTTGTTACTGTAGAAGCAGTACATGGCGGAACGGCAGGGAATTTTTTTCAGTTATTTCTATTCATGGCCGAAAAATTTTCATGTTCTATTACTGGTTGCGAAAGGAGGATTAGAATTGCATTTTTCTTTCCTTTCTGAAAAATCGTGCTAACATCTGCGGACCGGCACCAGTTCGCGGGTCACCACTTTGAGAAACACTGCTTTAGATGACATAGGTTTTATGTCATTTTATCTTCAATTTAAGTGACAGTGTTCTCCTTTCATTATTATGCTATCTTTATATTTTAAAAAAAAACTAAATATTTCTTAAAATATGATTACTGGGTGCATTAAGTTGGCTCCACGCCATTTGCGCACAGTAATGCGTTTACATTCGCTGCTTTCTCCGTCGTGCGCTTGACTGAGCAAATACACGTCTCAATTACCCAACATTTATAATCGTAATAACTTTTCTTTACAAGAAATCACAATAACATTAGTATAGATCCCGCAACAGGAAATTGAATTATTTTATTGATACGCAGAGTTGTATATTGTATGGATATAGAGATGAGGCGTTATTCAAAACCAAGCTCAAGTCCAGAGTCCAGGCACGAAGCCAGTTCACCAGAATGTTCCGTTGTCTTTCATATAGGAGCGTTTTGAGCTGAACCTTAGCGGGCAAACGCTAACAGGTTAAAATGTGTTAACACCGGACACGGTTTCAGAAAGCCGCCCTTAAGCCGCCAGTTCCGCGTGTCAGTGTGCACAGTGGTCAGGGGACGAATTACGTGACATTCCAGTGGCAACAAATACCCTATTAAACGCCACAAGCTGTACGAAGCGCTCAGGTTCTAGAAACTATCAAGGTTGACACCAAAACGTACAACATACTCCCGTTTCCTAAAGACAGTAAATATACATCAGCGTGTGCATGGATGGTCAAAACCATACTGACGGCATGGGTTCTTTTTTTTTTTAATAAAAGGAAAGAATTACGAATAAAAAGAAAATCTTTTTTTTTACAGTACAGGTTAAGGAGTCTGAATGAATGGTAAAAGATGTCCCATTTGATTGATAAATTGAACACTGAGACTAAGTGTAAGTGTATCCGATTATAGTAATATGAAGGTGTCGAAAGTGCTATAATAAAACTTGAATGTTTCATTTCAGCTGTCGGCCACTTTGGCAAATCAAGCAGCCTATATATAGTTAAAAGATTAAACCCAATGAAAATGATTCAAACAAGAAAAACTCACATTTTACACACTACCTGTCAACTGAAATTTGTAAATTCTTAACCCCTGACATTTTAAGAGTATTCCGAGTTTGGAAACCACTGACCTCAACAGCAAATTCCAAACATGGATTTGAGCTTCGCTGTGTGTTTTATTGTTGCTAGTTATGCGCTGGTAGCAGCTTTTTTAAAGCAAACATTTTCAAGTTATAAATTATAAAACAGATGCTAATTTATATTATTTTTTAGAAACTTATTCTCTTTAACTTTAACCTATCGCGTCTTCTAATAACTGTGTGTTTAATTACAGTGCGTTATCGGTATCACTGAATTCTATAACAATATTTGGAAACGATTTATACACACTCATACATAATCTTTGGATAATCGATATTAACCAGATGTGGAATGTGAAATATTTATTGTTTATAAAGTTTTAAGGTTATGTCTAACACATCCATCAGCAACACAAAAGTACAGTATTGATGTCACAGTTTTGTCATTTCTTTTTGCTTACATTTAATTTCACGGCAAAAGCTAATCATCTTTCTGATTATTTTTACTTTCTTTTATTTTTAATCGTTCATATTAAATGTACTAAGAATTGTACAAAATAAAGACGAACTGTTAAATGGTACAAAAAGAAATTATATAAAGAAAATTAGAAAGTTTTAATCTTTCTTTTCACACCAGGGCCCGGTTTGTGTGTATTATAAGTCAGCCTCCCCGGGTACACAGAAGGGTCGTTAGCCCTAGTTGAGGTATGGGTGACATTTAAAGGGTCTGAATGTATGGCTAAAGACAGTGGCGTAGCTAAGGATTTGTAGGGATTTTGGCGCCCGGCACTAGTCCTCTTTGTGAGCCCTGCATACATGGCGGTAGCTAATATAAAATGTAAAAAAAAAATATTTTTTTAAAATTCTGACACGCCTTTGACCCCCTCCCCTCAAATGAGAGCCCGGGGGACTTTCGAATATGGAACCCTTTCCCCTACCCTAGCCACGCCACTAGATAAAGATCAAATGCACTACTAAGTAAAATTAAAAGATTAAAGCCTTGTTGAATTCTTTGGTTTCGCGAGATTGTGGGTGGGGGGGGGGGGAGGTCAGTGTCTTTTTAAAATTAACAAAATATATTTAAATTACCATAATTGTTGTGACAAACTTTCATTCAGTTATACATTGTTACCCCAGAGACCCGTATCGATTCTACTATTCGTTTTAAATGAACCTGTCTGTGCGATCATTTTTAGGCCAAGGGGATTTAAATTTTAAATGGCCCGCAGTCTCGATGGCTATCGTATATCCTCGTATGAGACCGGTATTTAACGGTCTCGATTAATTTCTATTTTATACAGATCAAATTGAAACGAATTTAGTTAAAAACTGCTGGTTGGATCAACTTACTTCAACGAAGGCAGAGAATAGTTGTTTATAACCTTAACCACACCCCTGAAATATAAAAGGCCCAGCAATGCGATCAACAAATACACCTGGTTATATTTTTATCACAACCCCCCGAACAACCCCATCTCTCCCCCACCCTGGAAAAAAAATAGTTCAACACTTGATATCTAAGCCCCTCTCCCCAACCCCACCCTCCCCTGTCTACCTTGAATTTTCTATTCAAACAAGTTCGTTGTCACCCTAAAACCAAGTCGACCGGAAGTTCGACCCACTTGTTGCTGTGGTATCACTTTTTACCCGGGCCTGCCTACCACGTTCAAGATAACCTGGCGCGATTTTTTTCTCTCTCTCTAAGGCCTTACCAAGATTTCATTGAATATCCAGGCGTAAGGTGCGTTGAATAGGTTAAACTTTGTACCAGTCACAGATTTGTTGAATACATACATATGCACCGATTTGTAACTAATAATATTAACCTGGATTTATTGGGGTGTGCATTTCGGGAATAGGAATACGGTTTGATGACATCTTTGGTAATAAATATGAAAATATAAAAAAATGAACAGCAGAGCACATCGAACCTCCAGCCAGTTACAAAAAAACTGTTTAATATGTTGCTATGATTCTATGATACAAGCTCCGTGCAGCCGGGGTGGGCTGTTAAAAAAACCTTATTATGTAACAATTAATCCGATGTAACAACATGCATATTGCTATATTTACATGTTTTAAACCAGTTGAAGCATAATTTGGCCAGAATGACGAAAGGCTGCGAGATCAGTCCCAAAATCTGTTTGCCTCACACATTTCTGTCTCATATCAACAACGGCTTCCATAGAGTTCTTACAATTACAACAATCTTATGTCATTCTATTTTTTAAAAAAATGTTTTGTTTCAAAAGTTATTTCTATTTTTTAAAAATTGCTTTGCCTTGCAATTTAAAGAAAAATATAGATCTACATCCTTATTTGAAGATAAAAAATATATTCAGTTTCAACACTTTGTTCAAAAAGTAAATTTTCACCAAAGCTCTGCAATACGATTTTCTAATCACTTTATAAAATTATACCAATTAGTACGGATTACGATATTTCATTTACATTCATTTGTTTTAATTAATTTCTTTCTTATTTCAATTCTCTTCGACGATTTATATTTTTAAGGTTATTGGCTTTTAAAGAACCTTTGTTTTTGAGGACCGGTTAACCGTTTACAACTCTTTTTAAGTGGCACAGGTACCCACAAACTCTATATAAGAGGGCTCAAATAATATTAATATTATACTTAGATGAAATATCGGTAAAGTGTAACGGATTGTACAGTGGTACCTCGAGATACGAAATTAATCAATTCCGGGGTGGCTTTCGTATCTTGGATCATTCGTATCTCGAACAAAAATGCACATGTAAATTACCTAATCCATTCCAAGCCACACAGAAACAACACTTAAAATCGAAAATTTGGTAAACTTTAGTAAAACTAAGTAGGATTCTTCAATCCTTAAAAGTAAACATTTTAAAGCAAAAAATAAATTATTAAAACAATGAAAACAAAACAAAGTAAATGAAAAATAGTAAGTTACAGGCGCTCCTTCTATATTGAAGAGTAGATATCCTACGCTTATCCATGGTTTGTTTCTAGTCCGGCATTCTGTTCGAGTTTTAAACTTCACGAAATTTCCAGTGTTGTCAGCATTTTTTTCGTATCTTGAACGAATTGTATCTAGAGGTACCACTGTAATTGCAACCAGTATAAAAAGAAAAGGATATCTGCATACTTGTTATTGATATGAAATATTTCTTAAAAGGCGTTGAGAAGAGTGAATGCAATCCACCTATAATAACTGTGGCGTGGCTATGGGAGGGGGGACGCAATTTGAAAGTCTGCCGGGGCCCCCACGTGGGGGCAAAAATTAGTGTCGCAAATTGTTTTAAATATTACGCTACCGCCATGGATGTGGAGCCCCCTAAGAGGTTAAGTCCTCCGGCCCACAAACCCTTACAAATTCCCAGTTACGCCACTGTCTATTAACACTTAATGGTCTTAGTTTCGAGATGAGGGACACAGTGATACCGGGGGATGATAATTGTCATTTACTTATTTTCTTCAGTGGTGGAGTAATATCCAAACACATAACTGTTCAGTTACGAAATAAAATGGGATGAAGATGGTCGACCTTACGAAAACAGCAATTTTCTCATCACATAGAATGTTGGCATTTTTGGCTGCTCTTTTTACGTGGAAGCAGAGGTTAAAAACCTTGCCCCGCCTCGGGCGATACTAAACAACATATTTGAGGGTGTCAGATACTCTTCTATCGAGGGGAGCGGATACCATTATCTCTCTCTCTCTCTCTCACACACACACACACACTCACAGACATGTCACAAGTGCATTTTAGCAGGCTGAATTTGTTCCGCAACTGTTTCTAAGTGGTTATTTTTCTATCAAAATTTACCATCACGATCGAGATTAAAATCTAGTGATGTTTTCAAATTTACATTGCCTACTGTTTAGGACCGGAGGCCCGTATTAGAAACTGAGATACGGTGACACAAATATTTTGAAATGGCAAAATTCGGAAATTCACAATTATTTCCCATTGTGGAACAACATGGGCAGATCTATAATGATAAAACAAGAACGTTATTACCGCCAAATAAACGCCTTGGTCTATTCTCTATTGCAATAACTACTTTCAAGTCCATTACTTCAAGAAATTGACAACTTTTACAATATCGGAACAATGAGATTTGATTCAGTAAGTAAACTTTGGAGGGGGGAGCATACTTGTCACGATCTCAGCCCAGCCACAGCACGTCCATACCATGACCCCATGGCGACGGGCGTTCTGGAAATAATTTTTGTATACTAATTTTTAAAAGTAACAAAGCCGCGGTGATTTCATTACAACAACAAAGCTCTTTCTGCAGTTTTTTTAAATGCGTTAAATGTGTTGTGAAGAACGCTCAAATGTATGTTTTTTGTTTCTCAATTATTGTTTTAAGATATTTCTCCTACACACAGATTAATGCTACAGAGTGCGGGCATGTGCAGAGTAAACCATGTCGGGCTTAGATCGCGCGTCTAGAACTCACAGCCCCCACAGTGAAGACCGCATACACGTCCCACGTGTGTTTATGTAAAATGGGACCGGAAACAAACAAACTGGAGGCAAGGGGCCACGACCCTTTTTAATCCCCCTCAGACACGACTCGCATCTAACTTTTCTACCTCCCCTGGTGTGGCCGCGTGCAAGAATTGATCCCCCCCCCCCAACCGCACACTTTTAATCTCAAATCTTGATTATATCAAGATTATTGTTTAGGTGGTTTCTCAAACCCTATGGCTATGTATTTTTGCAGTAATCTGACCTTTATCTAAGACCGTATCTAGTCATGCATGCCATCCAAGTAAGTGCATGATGCGTAATTAACCGGAAAGGAAGTTGAACGTTCGCAAGTAAATGAATAGGTTTTTTTCTCTCTCAAAATTATATTTTTAATACCTCTCATTTTGTGTGACTCAATATTATTATCTTAAATGCCCCCCCTTTTCGCCTAAAACTATTACAAGCATTCTTATCTTTCTTAAATTGCATTCAAACGTTTGTGAGATCATTATTGGAATTGCTTGAGACTGACACAAGGACACTTTCTGATCAACTACGGCGTAAGGGTGAAATTTTTGGATACAGTAACGCACATGTGTTGGGGAAAGGGGCATTAAAAATAAAGTGCTTTTTAGAAATTTCATCAACGTTCAGAAACACAAGAAAATAAAAGTAGAGCAATAGTTATTGAGGAAAAAGCATGATTAGTCTACTTATATTTAACAGTACCGTTTGTGACCAGGATAGAGCGTCAAAACTTCCTATTACACGGGAATCTGAACAAGGGGAGGGGCTATAAAAGCTTTCAAAAGTTTTGGAATTGATTGATGAGTAACTAAATATAAATAGACTTGAACAAAAATCCTTAGACATTTTCAGATCCATCATCGCTTCCATATTATAAATAAATAAATAAATAANATATATATATATATTTACAGAAAGTAATTATCTGAATGCCTTTTTTTAAACTGGGAGTAAAATATAAATACATGAGATTGGAAGGTAAAAAATGTTTTAAAGGAACAAAGAGTTGTTTTGTTTTTGTTTTAAATTCCATGGAGTAAAAGCTCAGCATGTTAAAGCTCTCTTGCCAACCTCGGTGCCTGATGAGTGGCAGAAACGCCGGAAATGTGCGGCTCTTGTACAGCGTGCAGATTCCTCAAAGTTCAAGTTGGCAGAGAAAAGCAAAGCCAGTCGGCTAGAAAAATATACAGGGGCATTATCAGAGTACACACACACACCTCACGGAGGTAGCCGAAGGTATCAAGCACCAGTGTGTTTGGAGAAACGAATACCACAATAAATTGGGAGAAAATGGAAGCTGGAGAGGGAAGGACATTCTGTGGCCACCGCTGGACGAGTCCAGCAAGGGGCGCTAAATGAGAGAGAAACGCGACACGGACCAAGTAGCAGGTACAAGAACGAGAGAAAGCAAATCCCTAAAACAAGGGCGGTAACTATACTCTGAAACGGCGCACCGGAAGCAAAACCGTCAAGAATGAAAGATGTCGGAAAGCGAGGCTTCCAACGTTTACAATCACGTTGAAATCCTTGGCTATTGATCTGTCAACACAGCGTAACGTGACACCGAAGTTGGCGGGATGTAGGGGCGGGGGCTGGGGGCGGGAGAGATAGCGATAGGTGCAAACAGATGGAGATAAGTGGCGCCTGGAGATAAGAGGAGAGGAGAATCTTGAATCATTAACTAACTGTGTGTGTGGAGGAAAAGTGTATTGCATGGGTTGGAATGCCAATTAGTATTACCTTTATAATTACCACAATTTTCCCGTTTTTTAGAGAAATTTTTAAAAAATGAAATAGAGGATCGACAATATTTTGAAAGAACTTTTATTTTTATTCAACCATATATAAAAAAGGAATGTGTTTTTTCAATGTGATTATTATAGCAAACATGATTGTAAGTCTGAGCTAGTTTGGCTTTGATTATACGTGTGGACTAGTGTAGCCATGGTTATAATCGCCGACTATTGTAGAGCCAATCACTGGTCTTGCTACGATAAAGGCCAATGTTAAAACTGAGTCCGATTCCCTTATTTAGGGGCATGCCTTGAAACGAGAAGACTCATATCACCATGTCTGTGATGAGAACGAGATACTGTAACGAACCCACCAAATACTAACGAACATGTTTCATCAAACGCCTCTTTGATTCTTCACGCCTCTCTGAGCTTCCGAGTGGCACGCCTGTTAATATTTTGTTTTCTGGCCACCTCTTCCATCAGTTGTCAGCAAACACATCCTGTTGATTTAAAACGTTCCAGACGTGGACTGGAAGGGATTTTTTTTTAAAAAGCCCTACGTTGCCTTAAATAATCCAAGAAATGAAGCGTGAATGGCTTAATGTGCTACTTCCTTCGACATCGACCTGATGACAACCACCACATCGCTATCGGGCTGACACACGTTTTTGGGGGCTGAATCACGATATAAATGTTTTTAGAAAGAAAAAAAAACTCTGGATGCGCAAAGCATTCCACGAATCCTTGTTAGTAATTACATATTAATTTTTTTTTTAAAGGCAGATTTATTTTAATAACAGTGCATTTTAAAACAATTGCTAGCGGTATTTTTATTTAAATTTATTGAAATCACACCCTGTTTAACTTAAATGAATGCAGAATTATATATCCGAGCATATTATTATATAATATATTCAAGAACTGACAATAAATACAGCAATCATTTGTTGGAAGGAAGCGTGAACTAAGTTTACTTTACATAACATAAATTCGTGAAACGGACATAACCTCCAACAATCTTAAATTCTTGGAAATCTATTTCAGGCGTCTTTTAAACACAGCGTTGCCGCTGTGTATTCATATATGTAAAGAATTGTAGTGTTTAATCGTTATGAAGAATGAATGCATCTGTTCAACTCAAACAGTACCGTGGCCACGTAAAATGAGATACTGATGAAATTCCTTTTCACTTCATTCCCCCGCATCACTCATTTAACTTATATTACGACCCCACCACATCGTTTCATTATCATATTTATTTGTCGTAGTTATCAAACTTTCCTAACAGGTATATTTTATTATTCTTGCTTGAATATTACTAACATTTCAAGGTTACACGAAAGAAAAGGCGCATCCCCTTAAAATAAGGAAGGGAACCATAAGACTCAGCACAGTAATTTACTAAATATACAACAAATAATTTACGTTAAATTTCTTTTTTTCAACGAATGTCAAAGGAAAAAAGATTTACAGGATAACAATTGTTTGATTATTATAATAAACATGAATTATAAAATTTTTAATTATGATGATTGGTGGTTAATTTCCTACAACGGATTTTAACTTGTGCATACATTTGGTCTATTACACATACATAATAATATATAGTTAATTTGCTATATTAGTGTTCATGAGCGTATTACATGGGCATTTCGAAAGTAACTGAACTTTTTAACCAGAATTGATAATTGCTTGGATCATCGGCAAATAAATATACAAATAAATAAATATATATTCGAGGTTTTCTGAACAATTATTTTTTAACTTAGCGTCGAGTTTATAAGGCATTTTGCAACCCACTACTATACGAGCGAAATTTTTTATAAGATGTTTTTTGTGTAATGAGCAAACATTTAAGGTTTGGACCCATGATATTGGAGTCGTCTCATAACCTAATGTGTCATAAATGTAATTTCAGTCAAAATTTAAGTCACGTAAATCACTCTAAATAAGGGGTGGGAAAACTACGGCCAGCGGGCCGCATGCGGTCCCACGGAATTCTTTGCGGCCCGCGGAAGCCTGCAGTAATATAGAAAAATCAATAAATTTTTGAAGAAGTTGAATGTTTGTACTTGAACCAAGGCTAAATTTTAATTATTTGCGGCCCCTTGATGTATATGTATCATTTCTTACTAATGCGGTCCTCGTCCTAAAAAGTTTGCCCACCCCTGCTTTTTTTTTGTTTTTTTTTTGTTGTTGTTGTTGTTTTTTTTGTTGGTGTTATAAGCTATAACTTCTAACCCTGGGTTCTAGAAAACTTTTCTTACCTTCATGTTTTTCATTATCCGACAATCCAAAACGAATTCCACATAGGAAGGAGGTGGCCAGAAGTATGCAGCAGTAATATCCCATCTTTCTACTACAAAAGTAAACTCATGGCATTTTCGACAGCAGCTCATGTAATCCAACGTAACTCCATTTTGATGCTGCAGTTAATCCATGGATCTGTCATCAATGAAGAAAAAAAATTAAATAGTTTTTAAAACTTATAAATAAAACTTTTAGGTTAATTAGCGATTTAGAAAACAATAATAGAATTGCTATTTTGAATATGTGTAATGATGTTTATGATATATAAAAAGGGTAAAGCTGTGTGTTAGTGGGAGGGGGTGCCATAGGAAATATGAAGGTGGAAAGGAAGAGGAAGCTAAACATAAAGATGGGTAAAGGGAGATGGCATTAATGATTTGTTTGCTTGCCGATTCTGTCGCTGTCGGTGTGTATAGTTTTCTAATTATAGAGCGGCTCTCCTCCTCCTCAGAATTTTGTTAAGGATCCGTGGAAAAAATTCAATATTTTTCATTGCAATTAACATTTTGAACGTTTAACCATTTTAGATAATGCAATAAGAGGAAAAATGGGTTTTATTAATTTAAATTATTTTATGTTCTGAACATCAAGCATGGGCCAAATCGCATTAACAATGAAGTTGATGCCAAAACCTTTTTTGGAAAAAATCTTCTGACTTCGCTTATCTTATTTTATGGACGCTAATGAGTTTCTGTGAAGGTAGAGAACGTTAATTATCATTAATAAGTAAACACAAGACATTGGCGCCACTTATTAGAAATACTATTGATCATTATTATTGTTGTTCATTATCAAGATCGAACACAAACACTTTGAAAAGCGAGATTTGTTAGTGCTCTGTGACAAGCTATTAGCAAAGGAAGTGTCCCGTTACCGAAGGAGATAAAACATAACGGCATAAAAACAACAAAGCTAAGTCTCCAAATAAGGGTTCAAATTTTATCGACCGGTAATGTTTTAAGTCTCCTTCATATCCTCCTTGGTGTTCGATTACTTACCGGAAGGTAAGGCTAAGTAACTTTAGAGCGTAAGCCATCTCATGAAAACTGATAAGGTTTATTTTTTTCAAAGATATCGTAATCATGAACCAAGCCACGTGGTTATTCTTTGTAGGTCTCGGCGTAGTGGACGAATTTTTATTCTAACACCATCTCACCGACTCACCGCTGATGTTCACCGATGTATGTGAAATTATAAGGCCAAACAATGTGACCTCCATAAAGAGAACATTCACAACACAGAAATAAACAATTGTTTAAGACTATTAATTAATTTGGAACGGAACCTCTTAGTATGTAAAAAATACTTAAGTACGAGTTATAGATCGGAAATTTCAGTACTGCTAATAATAATACAGCATTATGAGCACAATTATTGTCCTAAATTTAAAGCTATCGGAGTAGTGTTATAATAAAATATCATTCATGAATATTACACGCCGTCGATGCCACACAATTTTTGACAAATGCAGGCACACAATCGTTAGGATTATCCCATTCACATCTCCAGAAACCAGGGAGAAAACAAATTTTGTTCCATATTCCACAAATAGTACCATAACAGCAACCCTAAAAGACCTTATTTTAATAGCGCTTGTGCATTTCTCTTTACCACACTGGTTATTGCACGGGGAAGGGCCTTAAGTGGCACACTTGAAGTTCGCTGCATCAGCGGGCGCATTTACTTTGAAGTGTTTCGCATAATAGTGTTTAAACCACGGTTTGGAAAAATGGAGAAGGAGACAGACCGGTAAAAGAATATTTTAAAAATAAACCGTGGCAAAAATTTAACAAGGGCATATTCAATACAATTCAAATGAAAAGGTGGATTAATATTTAATAAATACAGGAAATCTAGGACTAGCATGAAAAAGGGGGGTATCATCATACAATTTAATAAAGTTAAATATTACATATTGGTGAATTTAGTTCATATTATATAATTCTTCAGCTAAAAGAGAAATAGCTGTGAAGTCCACTCTAAGAAAGTTCCAAGACAGGCTTTAAAAATGAGAACCACAAAAATCGGTTTCTGCGATTCGAGTCCAATGGATCAGATTTTCAAAGTAAATCAGGCCGGGTAGGGGGGGGGGAATTGGGGAGTTCACACCCATCCATAAAATTAATGACAGATGTTGCTTTATTTTGTTAATTTCTATTCAAATTTCATTTGTTAATTTCTATTCAAATTTCATTGTGTTTGTCAATGAGTCTCTCCGACTAAGTGTAACTTTCATCTGATGTTATTTTTATATTGGTCCGACACCAAAACTTCATGGGTACCGCACGGACTGATTATTGCAGTAGACTAAACAACAAAACATAAAAGGGTTTAACCCCCCAAAATAGTTTCTTCTCAACTTTGTTGCGAAACATTCTGAACATAAGGTTTAAAACCAAATTAAAGGAAAATTCCTGAATTCCGCTACGCCCTTCGCGCCTCAGACTTATGTGTGAGAGCCTTTTACGGAAAATTTACTTTTAATCTTCCAGCCTTAGTATGGACGGAAACAACAACACCAGTACAGTACCAGCACACAAAGGCCTACAATATTCCAGCCCTAATATTACCAAGAAAAGTTACAAAAGCCAACTAGAAAAACTGCACCAAAAACCCATGTGTAGGTTGATACCCGAACAAACAGTGTTTCTATAGAGATTTGTTAGGGCTCTATGACAAACCTGTGATGTGGACCAATGACTTTGACTAAAACGCCCACACTTAATCTATGTCCCCGGATATTTATTAAAAAAAACATCACACGATACAACAGACATAAAATAATTTTTTTAAAGAAGTTAATGTGGTCACAATTTTTATTATTTTTAAGCCTGGATGCACCTTTTAAATTAAAAAAAAAAGAAAAAAAAAAAGACGCAAACGAAAGAAAGAAGATGATACACTCAGTTCCCCGTTACACGAGCAATATGGGTTTGCATGGTATTTCACGTCTGAAAAATCCCAGCGAGACATCACCCTAATACAATGAGACCAGAAACAGCCATGATATTGAGGCGAGGATTTGGGAATAACGGAATGTCGAGCCTTACGCCAGCCGAGGAAGCGTGTGGGGACTGGGGACCATGGAGGGGGAAAAAGTCGATGTAGAAGTAGTAACTGTTTAAAGCTTTGCTAAGATTTTGGGGTGGGTGGTGCGGCGGTACATTTTTTTTAAAGAAAATTTTACGAAAGAGCCTCTTTGTGCACCCATTGTACTTACCTACGAGCGCGTCAAGCAATAGCTTCACTAACCCTTGCATGGAACTGCTTTAATTATACAATTTTTAGCTTATGTCCCCATTGTGTAAGCCACTGGCAGCGGTTGATAATTACGGATGTTTCGCGTAGAGAAGGGGTTTTTATCATGAGATGCCAGCACTATTGTCGCGGTGCTGAGTCTTTTCAGACGAAGACATGTCTTTTCATGGGCCTCATGATTTCAGCAAAGCCGTTTACGGGATTGGGGGAAAGCTTCTCATCCCCTCGTATCACCGTAACACACCAAGAAAACCAGCCCACCCCTTAGCCTAAGACCAACCAAGCGTCAATACTGACTTGTCTGCAAGGTGTTTCGGGAGTGGTCTCGAGTCCTTGACCCGGCCACCCCGTTTGGCCGTGGGTAACGTCCGAGCGGACCGGCCAGGTGTGTTTTGACCAGCTTGTAGGTGACAGCACTGGGTTTTTTTAACCTTGCAGGTCGTTTATGGTATTACGCTTTTGTGTACTAAACTCCACGAACTCTTCAACCAACTGATAATACTGATACTGATATCCTGGATATTTAAAGATTCATCGTCATGATTTTATTATTTTATGATGTGAAATTTATTATTTTTGAAAAGGAAATAATTATATCAAAGGAAATAAAAGTGAATGGGACAAACACAGGGCAGAAGGAGACAAAACTGAAGAAAGAAATTAGTAATTACTTCTCTAAGATGTAAATGTAATATCTTCTTTACAAACCCTAGAAAAAATTAACAAGTGTTTGCTTCCAGCAGAATTTTGTTTTTATTCTATTCTGTTCAACACCCACCTCCTGAAGGAAATACCCCTGTACCCAGAGTTCATCTCCTGTCCCTTTAAACCGTTACTTGACAGAAACACACATACACACGAAACCAGGCCAGGCACAAAATCAACAGGTGCTCTATAGAAATCTCAACGGTTTTTAAGGGAGAAAAAAAGCGGGGAGCAAGGATCACCGCCTTATCCCAACCCTCCCCCCAGTTTTAGTCTCTTTCATCCGACTCGATGACACCAGAGCAAACTACACGGGGCATGCGTGCTTTTGTCCCGTGCTATCAAACACGAGCCAAAGACTGACTACCTTGATGGAAAAAAATATCCCTGGTGAGACTTGTCTGATGTTCGCGATGAAATGGGAAATTTTTATAATTATTATTATTTAGGAAATGGATATTACAAAATCAATCAACAATATGATCATTTATTCAACTTTTGTAAAGATCGCTACTGACAGCATCAGTCTTAAGTTAATCTCCATTTAAAGCAAACTAATAGAAGCATCTCAAGCAATATTCCAAAAGCGATTAAGAAACGACCATTAGAAACACTAAAACCGTTACCCAACTTTTAATGTCAAGTTTTATCAATAAATGCTAAACCTGTGCACACAAAATTTTTGTAGCTTCTGAATGATCCTGATAACAACTCATTCTCTAAATGTGCTTCTGAAAATCACTGAAGTTATAATTCAAAACTAGGGACTAGGAGGAAAATGAATGAATACCCCTTAAAAAATGTAATTGTATTTTTTTTTTACATATGGTTGATGGAAGGGAGGCTGGTGGTCTTTTTCTGCACTTCAGCTTCACTAAAAATAATTTGTTAAAAGCGTTAAGAAGGGCGTTTTTGTTCGGGACAAATAACGGACAGGCGGTCAAGGACTTTCTATCAATGAACTATCACAGCATTGTGCTCCTCTGAACGGTGAACACCGCTGGCGATTGTTATTTTGTCTTCGGCTTGTGTGTTAAAAATGCCTGGAATCGCCGTTCTGTTGCACTCTAGAAAAATAGCCTAGGTGTCTATTTGACTTGAAGAGATGGGTTTGAACAAAATATCTTCGTTCTCAGATAGCTTAACTTCGACACAAATTATATTCCCCCCACTAGAAACAAGTGAAGGGTTTGAAGTAAGTTTAAAAAGTCAGGCAGCGGTTCACATGTGTATACGTTCAGGCATCCTAGTTGTAATTTTGGAAATTGTAATTGTAATCTTCCACTATTATGTTTATATGCATTTTTACTTTGAGTAGTTTCCCGCAAGCTGTATTAGTAGTAAATGTTAATGTATGAACTAAGGTTGTTAACGATTAACCAACCAGTCCTCAGTTCAGGACCGGTCCCGTTTAATCAAGACCGTTTAACTGTAACTTCAGATAGTCGGTTTTAGTACTATTAGTTACTATTAGCTTATTACCGGTACTTAATTTTTTGTTGTGTTACGGCAGAATACCAGAGCCAATACGCGAGCGACCGAGACATCAAAGCGTTTTCTTAATATTCTGGTATATAAATATAAAAATAAACGTCATCAGTGTTAGTGGAGTTCGGCTAGTGAACATATAGTACGAGCACTAAACATTACCCCACAGCGGGGCCGTGATGTCAAAATGTGAACAACGGTCAAGGCCGAGAGTGTTACTATTTATGTTGCAAGAGGAAAGATGCCCCTAACAGTACTACTAACAGAGTCTTTACCGGTCATCAAATTCGATTTCGGTCTTAAGTTGACAGTTTTCAAAGGCATTTGACTTAAAATTACCTGATCAATATAAAATTTGATGTGTTCTAAAAACGTATTTCGTGTGCGTTAGAAAAGGAGCACAGCGCACCAGAGCTGAACACAAGCGGGCGGTGACGTCACATGTTCTTTGAAGTCACCATCACACGGCGCGAGGCGAAAGATTGATACACACTCATTGTTGGTTCTCAAAAAATTAAGGAAAAGTACGGACCGGACATAAAAACTGTCTTTTTGAAACGGTCAAAAGACCTCACGAACGAACTGACTTGAAAACATTTGATAACATGCCGTTTTAATAATTTTAATACATAAAATTAAATATTAATCATTACGGTTTAATTCTTTTTAAAACGGTAGCGCAGCGGGTGAACACTAGCGTCGGTACATAACAGGCGCTTGAACGTCAAATCAGACCATGCCTGGCGAAAATTTGATGCATTCTCTTTTTGGTTCACTAAACATACTTAAAATATGGACCGAAGGTTAACCAGTCCTCACAAACGAGCGGTCTTAACCTTAGTATGAACTTCATTACCTTATTTAATAGTGCGAATGATCTCGATTGTGTGGTCAATGCGAATTATAACGAATAACTATTTTTTTAGCTTCTCGATAAACAATGATTATACATGTAACTTTGGTTACAGCAACGTGATCAGACTAAGGCTGAAAATAAGGCTGATAAGAACTCAACGAGATCCCAAAAAGTAAATTTTAATGTTAGAATGTTACGACTGGGTTAACACTACTGACATGTCCCCCAACGACGTGCGACAACTCTAGTATCTTTCGGTTTGTGCACATACCGGGGGCTGCCTTACAAAAAGCCAGGAAATGCTGAAGTATTCTCAGAGGGATTGAGGGTATAACGGAGGGGGTGGTTAGGAGAAAGAAGGGAAGAAAAAAAACATCGTTACACTCGAATTACCCATTGTTATTCGTATCACCTGTGCCTTTAACACTACTTGCGGTCTGTCCTATGAACAGGATTTGGGGGGGGGGGGGTACGAGTAGGAGGGCTGGAGGTGGAAGCAGACGTAATATGTTATATCAACGTCTTGTGTCGTCGTCTTCATGGCATGATCCTTGGAATATGGAGTGCGGGGTGGGCAGGAGGGGGTTAAGTCTGGCCCCGGTTGTCGCGACCTGTGTGTTAGAATAGGGTTATCAATTAAATAATACGGGAAAGGGGGGGGGGGNGGGGGTAGCACGTCTAAACACTTAAGTGTTCGTGAAAGGCAGGGGAATTCCAGCATAACAGATATGCTCTAATCCCCCTTTGACTGATGATGTATTAGGTGTAAGGGCTTTCATCAACCAGCTGAAGTATCCAGCAGTTAAAAAGAAATGAAATCACGTTCAACGTCCAAACAGCTTAAAACTATATGAATGAAGAATCTAACAGAAGTCAAGTTACATGAACGTTCAGCTGAAACTATCTAAACAGTATGTACATACAGCTAAATGAAACTATCTAAACAGTATGTACATACAGCTAAATGAAACTATCTAAACAGTATGTACATACAGCTAAATGAAACTATCTAAACAGTATGTACATACAGCTAAATGAAACTAT
>MUZC01004442.1:249489-261064 GCA_002072015.1 Radix auricularia | reverse complement strand
CCCCCCAAAAAAAAAAAAAAAAAAAAAAAAAAAAAACGATACAAATATGTGATCGGGGAAATAAGATTCGACAAACTTCAAAGCTCGTATAAAATAAGACAATCAACAACATAATATCAACTAACCTAAAATTTGAAAAATTAACGATTATTATTACATTCTAATAACAACTGGTATAAAGAGATTAACTTAAGCACTTGTCTACATGTAAATATTTTTTTTTTAAATAAAAAAAATAATAAATCGCCACATGGGCTGGGATTACCTCACAGAATGATTGCAACAATGTTAAAATAATATTTACATTAATATATTGGCTAAATAAAAACAACCTCAGATGCGGGGATAACTGCGAAGCATTGTTGATCTGGAAACATGTGCACTGTGGTTAGCCACTTGCCACCCCCACCCTGCACCACCCTAACTTGCCAACCATAAACTAATTGGCATAACCTGACAAAGGTCATTGAACTCATTCGTCAAGCTTATTTCCACTCGTCTTGCGTTTGTTATGGTGTTACGAAGTCATGATCGAAAAGAAAGAGGGAAATGAACGGGCACAATTAAAAAAGTAATTTCTTAGCTGAGGATTGAACCTACGACCTTCCGAGTGTTAGGCGAATGTAAATAACCACCACACTACGAAATACATGCTATTTTGTTGTTTGAAAGAAAATAGTAATTGACCTCAATTCAACGAATTGTTGGTCTCGATGACACCCCACGCTGTGCATTACCTTTTCTTGCAATCTGATTGGTCGGTGGAGTCAGACAGCTTGCTACTTGCTTGGTGTCCGGCATGGTTGGACCATGATTAGAATTATAAATATTATATATTTAATTTAATATAAGTGAAATAAGTGTGTTTAATTTGTTTCAGTTGGAGTACGGTATTCACTTTTCCAACCCTACCTTTCCTATCTTCTCAACAACCCGCGTAATTAAGTAACCGATCTAAATGTTAGCGAGTCATAATTTTTAAATTAAGTTTCTCACCATTTTTATTATTATTTTTTTTTTTTGTTGTTGCTCTAAAGTTCTTTCAGGCATGATGATGAACCCTTACGTGCGAAGTTTCAGACTAACGCTCAGAGCTAAATAGAAAACTAATTTGACGCGGCCATCAAAGAATGTTAAGATTTGAAGGATGCTTGTTTATGATAATGGCAATAAACGTGCAGCTCTAGTTTAAACATTCCATTCCACTGAATGGTTAGTTCCGATACTTCTCTAAGAAGCGGTTGTTAGACTCGGTAAGGTATTAGTGTAGATAAGTGGTCCATTTGAGTCGAAAATTAGAGTTTCCCTTTAAAACTAGTGAGTTTTTATCGAATAAAATCTAGCGTGGCTGTATCGAAAAAAGTAAGGGTGTCGGCTATCTCATGTGCGGTATGGTTTAAGTTCTTGCCGCATTGAAAGCTAGTTAAATTGTGTTTTAGATAATCTAAGATAACTAGGGAGGAACAGCTTCTATTTCGCCACGCAACGAAACTTGAATATTCTTAAACACGTCAATCCATTTCACGGTTCTTTTATATTACAGTTTGCGGCTACTGCATCTGATGTTAAAGTGTTTCTAATTAAACAGTAATGCTTTCATACTCTTTTCATTTTGACCTCGCTATGTTGTCATAATGCGATGGGTCCTCGGAAAACTGTGCCTAAAAGTTAACATAATTCAAATCGACCTGTGCTTTCACTTTTTGCTGCTAAAAAAGGTTTTACGAAATTAAATATAAGATGCATTAAAAAAGTATATACTTTTTTGTAAAAACGAAAAACAACAATGCTTAGCACATAACGTTTCTATTTTTAGACACGGTCATGGGCATATTGCAGGTGGTTTCTTAAAATATGTGTTTCGGCAGTCATGCAATGTAAGACGTGCAGATATTTCTTCCTTTTATAACCTTGTAACAAGTTTTAAGCTGAATTATCCTCAACTCAGCTGCCTCGTAACAACGAAACGATTTTGAGAGCTCGACATAACAACAATACACCCTAACCCGGATGTTTTATTGATATCTCTCCACCAATTCATGGGGCTGACCAAACTAAACGCCCGTATTTTCTATTAATAGATGACCGTCATGAATTGATAAGCCCTACATGAGACCGCAGATTGTGTCCGATGTTCCGGAGGTCATACAATGCCTACAAGCATAAGCAGCTTTCCCCCGTGTTTGTCCGTTTAACTCACACTCGCCCCGAGACATGAATGGCTACAGTACAGAGGGTGAGCACAGTCACAGCTGTGGTTAGCTCGATTCAGCGAAACCAGTTTGTTAGCTGTATATGTGTTTTTAGAGTGGGAAGAAATTTAATAACAAACTGCGATCGAGGCATTTTCAGTGAACGGCTTCATCAAAACATTACAATTATTTACAAGCTTGAAAAGAACTAACATCCTTGGTCACCAAGGTTAATACCGTAGTTCAAAACACAATGCAACTTGTCATGGCTCAGTCTTATTTACTCATAGAAAAAACTGTAAGCATTGTACCTACCGTGGATGTTTTAACATGATCTAAATTATCGAAGCACCTGCCTTTTAAATACGCCCCATACCACTTTTTGATTCCACTCAGCTTTCACAAACTCATCCTGAAAATACCTGATTCACTAGGTAACATGTCCAAATTTAAATAGCTAAAATTCTTGAGAACAACGGTAGTAGCGATGCATGTAAACACTCCTTGGCAAGGAGTAAAGTTGCCAAATGGGTGGTAAGAAAGAAGCGAAGGCTCAAGTGAAAAGTTATATAAAAGGCGAAAAGTTGTAAATTAATATGAAAATACCGGCAAGAGTTTAATTAAGCAGAAACTATTTTCCAAATGCCCGTTTGTACCATGAAAATGACACTCCCATCTCCTCCCTAACCCATTTTCTCTCCAAGGTTATTACAAGAAAAGTCAAGTAACACCTATAATCACAGCTTGACAACCTCTGGTTAGAGGATTAATTTAGTTCAAGTTGCCATGACAACAACAACGAGCCAATCCGTCAACCCGACAAAATAATTCATCTACACGACGTTAAATTTAGTAAAATTGCCGCTTCAATGATTAAGACTAAAGAAATATCAAACGGGGATCATCGACACAACTAGAGTTCAACGGCAAGGAATTTTCGCCCTGCGGTTTCTCAACATCAGAAACAGCCGCTCCTCCCTCCTTACTTCCTTGCCGGTAGTAGTTTCTCCCCTACACCCTCTGGGGTCTGATTAAAAGCAAGAACAAACAAAATGTTTTTTTTTTTAACTCCCAGCGTCAACAAACCTGGCAGAATTCTGACACTAGATCCATCCCCCACCGACGCCGTGTCGCCAGTCAAAGGTTAACGGTGCGAAGCAGTGCGATGAAAGGGATGGAACAACTCTCCCCTTGTTATGAGGCTGGCAGAGTGAAGATTCCTGATTTGTTGGGCCTACTACCACCACCATGCACATGACCTTCCAATTAATAATCCCAATTATTGTTATATTTCTGAAAAATTAATATCTCCACTTTGAAGTCATAATCGACGATAAATAATGTCTAAGGGAAAATATTGTCTTTTCGAAGTTTTTTTGTTTTTTTTATAAGAGGGCGGGGTGGTCCTTTAATAGTGTGTGAAAAGAACTAAAAGAGATAGGAGTGCGAATTACATTTCGGATGCAGATATGGTGCAAAACTTTTGACCTTTTCTCTTAACATCAACTTAACTACAAAGTCTACGTGGATTAATACTACAAATTAAGTACTTATTTATCAAGGACTGGTGATGACACCAAATTAATTTTTCAAAAATAGAACACACCACGCAGTCTAGCCATCGCCTAATCCAGCTCATGAAAAGAAAGATGTCAAGTAAGTGATGTTTGCATTTCATTACACGCGTTTGCGCATTGTAGGTAGTAGCGACGCTTGGAATGATAGGAGGCACACCAACAGAGTTCGTACTAAGAACGCATTTACACAAGGCATAGCTGGTACCAGTCGTTAGAAGAATGCATCAAAGTGAAATACAATTACCCAAACACACGAGCTATGCTCACGATCGGAGCAGTCGCGACGGCCCCTCCTTCCAAACACCTGAGAGGTAGGTGGTGGTGGTGGCGGGGGGGGGTGAGAAAGAGAGTGAGAAATTACCGTTTTTCCCAATGAGAAGAAGCCAGGGGTATATAAACATCGCCAGCTGATAATCTCGCAGACGATACAGAAACCATGATATTGTTCAAGCCACTTAACTTACCTACCTGTTCACCGAACGAACACACCGGTCTGACGATAAAATACTCATTTACCTCACGAAGATTTTTTTTTAAAGAAAGAAAAACAGGACCGAGAGCGGGGGAAAAAGGTCCCCCAAACTCACTATGTTTTGACCAATTTTCGAAAAAGCGCCTCTACGAGTAAGGCGCGAGTTGATTGATCGTTTGGTGAGCAAGAAGCGAGGGAGACGTTGGCAGCTCACTGTCAAACAGCTTGCAACGTGTGCGGTATTTCCTCAATGTGCCGTCAACACAATCGTGATGATCAATTATTCGCCGAGCATTGCATACACCGGGAAGGCGTGACGAGAGCATCTAGTGATGGTTCTGACAAAGTATATGACGTAGATTTTTCCATATCATTGCCCCGGCTTTCAATCCGAAGGGTATTTTTGATTTAATTATTTGTATTCTTCACTATCACATTATTTAAATGATATTCCAAAGGAAGAGGGGGAAAATCAATTATTACATGTGGTTTCCTGCCATTAGTTCTCAAAACCAGAACATTAATATTTTCATGTGTCTTAACTGTGTGAACAAAAAATGTCACGGCTTTGGTCAACACTAGTGATCAGCACCCACATTGGTGGTCATGTGGGAAAACTGGCTAAGCAAATTGACCAGCAGTGACCATTACGTGGATAAGAATGAGTCCAGCAGGCAAGCTAGTAGATGGAAGCGGTGGCGAGGGGTCGGGGACGGGACTGAATGGTGGTGGTGATTAAGAGTGGCATAATAAAAGATTAGGAGTCATGGGTGCTGAGGGGAAGGAGATGTAAGTGAAAACCGGCTGGGGTTGGGGGGGGGGGGGGGTGGAGTTGCGTCTGAATACAAATGACCGTTTCACCCAGATGGTGACCAAACATGAATTACAGGTAGAAATGGAGCACAACTCAAAATCGGAAGAAAAAAAAATTCGTTATGAATGTATTTCCTAAAATCATTGAGTAAATAAGAATTAAGTTTAAGCCATAAATTTTTTGAATGATGAATACAGTAGTGAAGAATGCAGCCGATTCTGGGCAAAAGATTACTATCATTATCATTGAATCTTGTCAATATAAAACCGAGAAGTGCACATTGACAATCTTTAAACAACCAACACAAGCACACACACCCCACTTTTTTAAAAGGTGTGGTTATTCCTTTTTAAATAGTGGCTATGATAAAAGAGCATCATAAATTAAAATTACAGCATGATGGTACGATAATTTATACAAGCTACGCTACAGGGTCGGCATAGTTAAAGTATCAATAGTTTATTTTTGAAACTCATACTCTCCTTTATACCCAGGTTAATATTTTACGGCGCGAAAGAAAACGCTAATGAAATGTCGACACCAAAATGTTTATCATTTTACGACTAAATTTTGAATTAAAAAATAATAATCAAGAGTTACCCTGCATAGCGAGTACACACAGATGTATAGATATGTAGAGATTTTCTTCAACATACCTATATTCCTGCAATGCTGGTAAAAATGAACTCAGCATTTCAAAAAAATTAAGTGCGAATCACGTACCTGAACCCTAACATAAGTATTTTCAAATAGGTTATTATACAGTTATTACCTTAATGAAAATGACATAAAAAACGCGATGCAAAGTCATTAAAATATTTCTTTTTTATCTATCCCCAACCCGCGCATATTTAAACCGTAGATACACAGTCTGCACAACAACGCGTGTGTGTCTGTCTCTGTAAATAGACTGAACTCAAAACTGGTGATTAATATAATGTTAAAACTTTATATAAAATGACACATTTGAAATACAAGCGCGGTGACTTGAACATACAAGACCATTGTCTGTCTGGCCAAGAAGAAAGGTCCGCTTGTGACGTATCGTTGCAGAGGCGCGATATGTGCAAGATATCAGAGACGAAGGGGGGTGGGAGGATTGATATCTTGTCTTGATCCCATAAATAAATGGGCGGCCAAGCCTAGGACTAGGAGGGGAAAACCAACCAACGCTAATAACAGCGAAAATAAAACAACAAAACAACTTTTTTTTTAAAACGAGTTTAAAGGAGTTATTTAAATAAATATTTGAATATACCTTAAAAAACTTAATGCGCAATAATTAAAAATAAAAAGATTAATTTGAAATATCAAATATAGAGATTTCTTCGATGAAGACCCGAAAAATAAAGAATGCCAATTTATAAAGTTTGGAAACGCCACATAATGAAAGTATCGTTAAGTGAAAGAAGCGCTAATGGTGGAACTGGTCACCTGTCGGGAGCCGAGATCAGACCTTATCTGAGTTATCACCCTGACCCTCGCGTTCACCCAGCAGTGCAGATTCACGTGGACAATGGTCAAAGCCTTCCCCACTCCGATCCCAACACCCACGGGAGAATCACACCTGTGGACCTATCCTTCCCTAAAACGATGCTTGAACATGGTCTGACTACTACAGCTGGATTTAGTGGAGATAACGGCAACGGGAGGAGATTTTTTTTAGTGACAATCTTTTATAATTACTCAATAGGCTCACATTCTCACAAATTAAAGTTGGTATTAACTCTTGGCATATTTTGAATTTGTGTGGCCGGGGGATGGGTAAACTGTTAAAGGAAAGACAGCAAATAAACATTTCGAAATTAATGAAATATATCCAGTTAGATTAGGTAAGTTAGTTTATAATTTGTTACACATAAATCAAAGATCCCCCTGGAGCTGTTTTGTAAAATAGTATGAAACAAATCGTTTTTTTTTTTTTTTTTTTTTTTTTTACAACAGGATTACTGGAAATACGGACGCAAGAAAAACTACCCCCACCTCTTTTTGACAACAAAAAGTGAGCCAAATCCTGGCACAACAACACTGACCTCTCAGTACCCACCTGATACCAATCAGAACCTACTTGCGTCATATCAACCGAGAGGGGGGGGGGGGTGAATGTAAAGAGTGATTCACGTTTTCAGATTTCCAGGTGAAACTGGCGTTTGTCTTGACTGGCTTTTTTTTTCTTTCTCCGGAATCAGGAGTTAAGACATCAAAGACCCGTCACCGCCTCGAGGCGTGATCTGTTTAGGGTTCCCACTCTGTCGTACCCGGGAGAATAATTTACCCGCCTACCCTGGGGTACATCGTATCAACAGCTGCCTGTAACGTGGCGAGCTCGCCTGGTCGAATTCTCTACATTGTGATCCCTTGGCGAATGTCGCAGCTCATACGCGTCAAGTTAGCCAGAGTCAGTCCAGGTCGTGTCGAGGCGGAATGCTCGGTTGTGGATAGAGAGCATTCCTGGACCGATGTAAAAATGCTAGATATCGGATACGCAAAAAGTCAACATCTTGGTCGTTCGCCATAAACCGCACCCCCATCCTCTTGACAACACACATCTTTCAACAAACACCTACCTCATGCCAACACAACTCTTTCAAACACCTCGGTTTGAGCCATCAAAACAAGATGAGGAATAGAAAATATCTTCACTCATCCTTGATTTACAAAGCTAGAGTGTGAATCACTTGTCAGAGTGACTATCACTATACACTCACTAACAATTTTGCTGCGTGAATACCGCTCAATTTACAGATGTTTTTTTCTTTCCCAAGGCTGATTCATAACAATCATGTGAAACTTAGCACTACTAAAATACTCCTCTTCTCTGAAAGGCCAACCAAAATTGTAGATAATTATCTGTTACCTCCCCTGCCTTATACTTAAAAACCAAGTTGGAGAATGTCCAGTTTAACTATCATTAATGACCACAACGTGGAAATGTGTTATATTATATAACAACGCTTGTTTTACTAAACACATGATGTACCGTTCCAACACGCCATTGTGGAAACATGAACGCTGATAACACTAAACAGGGAGGACGTTGTTCAGCCTCGGCAATCTTGATTGCCTCTAATGTATACAAGCTGTGTGCAACGGGACATTTTTACTTTTATTCTTTTGGACAGCATCATCTCCTAATGGGCTTGACGGGGTAATTTCAGAGTGAAAACCAAAGTTGATACGGAAAAAAAAGACTTCTGTAGAACCTAAAGGTGTGGCATACCACAAATCTGAGCCTAGAATGTCAAAGTTCATCGTATTTTGTAATTTTAGTATTGTTAAATTTAAAAAAAAAATACTAACAAACTCATACAGGGTCGTGACATGCATCAGGAAAGGCTTAAATTAAATCCAACCGACAGACTTTGCTGTTCACTTTATATTGAGACATTCAATCATGTTGTAAATTATAATACAGCTATAACCAAACAGCCCTGATTTTGATCTCCTTGTTATGATCTATGACAACTTCCTCATTACTTTTGCACTTCGAAAGTAAATATGTAAATGTAGCCATTTAATTAAAGTTGTATTTGAATTATGCCTTGAATGAATATCGCAATTTTTAAAAAAAAATATACTATAAATATTATCTGCAATGTTGGCCATTCAGCTCTTATATGGGATTGTTAAACAGGATTCATCGACAAGCCTCAGTTTCCAAGCAAAAGCTCTGAAACCCTAATGATGTCATAAATCCATTACGGAACAACACATGTTTTTATCAGGGGCGGGGCGGAATGGAGGTACTATGTTCTCTCACTTATGCAGAATCCACATTCGACAAAATTATCGCTATTTCAAGTTTTTCTCTTCCCAGAACAATCGATCAGCACTGAGTATAGTATAGGTTAACCCATTAAGTGAAGTCGGGATCTATTTTAATTTTTAAGAAAACATTCCTTTACAAATACTACAGAGCAAAACTTTTACTCACATGATTTAAGCAAACTTGAAAATGTCTTAAAATGTTCAAACCACCAGACCATGAAAAGTTCCAAATTTTAGAATCATCCATCCATAGACTACAGTTACAGTACAGCAACAAGACTTAAACATGAATCTATATAAATATTACAATACACAGAATGATTGGCAAGTAGAGTTTAAGTAGAGTTTCAAAGACTGCATAATTCAAGCCTTCTCTGAATTTTCTGCTAAGTTAAAATAAACATCAGGGCACCACATCTCTATAGCAAGGTATAACTCAGTAAAGACCTGGTCATGCAGGAGTAATGACCAGTAACAAAACGGAGCCTAATCGCAGGCCCTAGATATCCCAATCCTCCAAAGTGGAATAACAAAACCATATGGAGTCTATTGACATACATTATTTCTTGTACACAAACTTCCAAAGTAAATAAAAATAACTTATAGTCTACAACAATGAAGAGCGTCATTCACACGCCATCTATCACCAACATGACATGAGTCTCGCGATCACAAAGATAATAGTATTGCTATAAACTAGCATAAACTTGCTTAGGGGCATTAATAAATTTCAATGGTTTTTTAAAATTTAAATGTGTTTACAATTGCTAGTTAGACAGTATTGTGAAAAGAAGACCGCCCCACGCCCCAGGGTTTAACTCAAATTCAGTAATACTCCTGAAATTGAGATGAATCTTTTTATATCTTCGTGACACACACTAGAAGTCGTATTTATATAGATTAACAGTAAAATATGTAATTAAAATTTGGTTTGACTTCTTGGTAACATAAGTAATACAAGAGTGATGATAACCACATTCACAGTATCAACAATTGCTTTGAACGAAATGTACTTTATTGTGTGTCTGATTTCTTGTTTAATTTCATTGTCGTTCTACGTCTGCTTAGTAAGATTGACATCTATTGACTACACGGTGTACATTTGTAGTAGTTTTGTTTCAAAGTTATACCTGGTATTAATATGATAACTAATTCTGAAAAACGTTAAATTAAAGTTAAAGAAAACCCAGTTTCAGCTAGCAGACAACCTTTATATCACTTTAAACACACACATTGTTGTTCTATGACTCTATGTATTTGTATACCAATTTCGCAGATTTCGAGAGGTAATATTCCAAAGTTCTAAAATAGAAAATCTAAGTAAAAGCATCAGGCTCGGGCCCTACCTTTACTTTTTAGGTTTAAACAATAGTTTAAGTATATTACTAAATATATTAATTCAAAGTTATAATTAGACTAACGCGTCTAAAGCCCAAGTCGTTTCAGTTTCAGACACATAAACTGACATATTTCTACACTGTCTACACTATTAGTATTACGGTAAAAGTAAAGGCAAAGGTAAAGGTAATGAAGTGCATGAAAAATTTAAAAGAAGTAATGAAGTGCACGTAAAAGAAGTAATGCTGTGCAGCGTGCATTTCATTTCATATTATATACTAAACTATACTTACAATACTATTTAATTAGTATGTAATACTATGTCATAATATAATATATTATACAAAAATAATACAAAAAATTATGGCTTATACTTATGAACATAAGTATAAGTCTTAATAAGAGTAAGAGGGATATAATATATTATATATAACATTCTATTCAAATCTATTCATAAAGTAGTAAGTAGTCCTACTAGTCCAAGTAAAAGTAAAAGTAAAGTGTTACGTAAATACTAAAGACTAAAGAAATAGGCTTGTATTACTATAAACTAGTATTAGTATTACAATTGGCAACTGGAAAAAAACAACATTTTCAATACCTGATCAAATTGTATAAAATATCCAGGTCACATCCGGCTGATAACAGGTTGATTATCCAAATCCAGGTATCTAATATTTATTCTATAGAAAGCAACCCGTGGTTGTTTAGTTTATGAGAGGCAGATGGTGGGGTCTGACACCCCCTCCTGTCCTTGATGCTTGACTTAACTACTACAGTAGGGACAATTCCTCTGACTCCGAAGAATAATACTCCAATTAAGTTGGCGTGTAAATCCTCAGGTCTAGAACGAAATCAACAGCGAGCTGTCACTTGGCATCAACCACCGATAGCCGCAATTTTATGAATGAATGAAACTGATGTAAAATGATTTCTCTCAAGTCACAGAAATGGTACAAATCTCCAGGTAGCCCCACTGCAACGCTGCCGTGCGACGAACCGTCGCCTCGTGTGTCAAGCAGGGGAAGAGGACACGCGCAAACAATACAGCCTGCGATGCGAAGGGGTAGAAGATATCGCGTGAATTTCTAACGGGAAGAAGGCACACAAAAATAAAAACATCAACTTAACAACACTGTTTTGAAATTATATCCAGCACTGTAACTATAATAAACTTACATAATCCGTATTTCCAATCAGGGAAAATAACAACAAAACAAGCGTCTTGCTTCTTCGCTAATATCCACACAAGCCAGATGAACCTGAATTTTACTGAAGTGACGGATCTCTTCCGCTAACTGAGGAGCTGGGGCTCTCATTTGTTGTAGGGCGATGCTTTGCAGTCACGTGTGGGGGACAACTCGGCCAATCAGATCATAGCTTGGATATTTTCGCGGTGTGAATCCCCGCTCTC
>MUZC01004442.1:224133-241110 GCA_002072015.1 Radix auricularia | reverse complement strand
AAAAAAAAAAAATCACTTTAGCACCCCTCTGTTCGTTGTTTTTACGCCGCAGGGGCGTAGCTAGGGATTTGCGGGCCCGTGGGACTTAGCCTCTTTGGAGCTATGGCGGATTAAGGGGGTGCTGACTGGGCTAAAGCCAGGGGCCCCCGATGATTTAAGGGCCCCAAACTTATTATATTGTATAATAAAGGTGGCTGGATCGGGCCCCAGGTGGAATGGCAGCCAGGGGCCCCGTGCAATCTTGATCCACCCCTGCTTTGGAGGCCCCGGGGGGGGGGCTTGGCTTCTTTGGGGTCCCATTATTTTTGACCGATGGCGTAATATATAATACTTAATGTAAACAATATGTTCAGATACTGTTTTGGAGCTCCCCCCCCTCAAGTGGGGGCCCGGTGGAATTTTCATATTTTAACCCCCTATCCTCTTCCCTTATCTACGCCACTGTTACGCCGCTGTACCATAATAGTATTTCAATGTCACCATTTTCACATCGCTGAGTCATTTCATATAAATTTGTATTTCCATAATAAACAAAGCTGTAAAAGGCTATTAGCGGGCATGCCGGAGAACATTTTGTGGCATCTCGAACGGTAACCCACATACCCGTTCAAATATTGATAGTCCTAATAAAGACTAGAATGTTGTTAACTTTTTCTTCTCAAAACAAATATATTAATAAACTATTACTGCAATTAAGCGCCCCCCCCCCAAACAAATGTAATAAAATACCATGATTAAGTTTTAAGCCCGAGAAATAATATATGATATCTTTGCGTGATTTATTACGATAAGTGCTTTGTCCACATGGATCTATGGAAATGATATCTGTAATTCGATATCTACTATGTAGCTTTTGAATTTATTACAAATTAACATTAAAATGTGCTTTCTACAAAGGCTGCGGAAATTAACAATCAATTAATCGATTAATCAATAAAATTAAACGATTAAATAAATTGATTGATTAAAATTCGATTAAAATTTAAGAAAATATTTCAAATCCCCCCTCATCTTTTGTCAATAATTTATATTGTTTGTTACTTTCATAAATTCCTGATTCTTTATTTCGTCGTACTCAAGTTAAAAGAGGTATTACTACATTATTTGTTGAATTTGCTGTCTTACGTCACAAAATTTGGGATACATTGAATTAACCGATTTTGCGGAATAACGAATCGCAAATCAGCGGGATCTATATATGCAATATAAAAATATAATTAATCGAACTTAATGGATTAATCTATTACATTTTTTCCCGATCAATCGAAGAAAAAAAAACGTGTAAGTCTGCACAAGCTCTACTTTCTTTACGATCTCTTAAACCAGGAGAGCGCAAACTTTTTAAACAGTGGGCCACATTGAAAACTTATACGTTATAGGGGCCGCATATATATTTTGTCTACTTCAGTTACAATTTACAGCATATAGTAATATGAATTAATGATAATAACCATGTTTATGTCATCTTATATCACATTCACACTCTGTTACGTTTGCATATTACATATTAAAATACGAAATGAATCATTTTCTAATTTGGAACTGAATTAATATCACTAGATTCGATAAAATACTCAAATTTAAAAATATAAAGTGAAATTCAAAACAAAGAAAATTGACATCGACATAAGATCGCAACATGTACATGGCTACGGGCTGCATAATATACTCTAATGGGCCGCATGCGGTCCGTGGGCCTTAGTTTGCCCACCCCTGACTTAAACCATCTTGTAAACAATCCGTGATTTCACAAAGACTCACGCCGCGAGAGTTCTATACACAGAAAATCGTGGACATTATTCTTTAGCTCTGACAGTCAGTCATACGCAAAAGTCATCTCAACGGGTCTCACGTTGTGCACACTTTTTTTTACCCCGACTTTCAGTTGGAGGAGCGTGAGATTAAAACCATAGTTTAAACATGTCAGCACACAGAATTGTCAAAACGAGGTCGACGCCCGCCATGATTGGGGCCTAATGAGCGATGATGGATTCCAAATTCCTAGGAGCGCAGAGGTGCACGTGCGGTGAGTGCGTCTGTGGGTCGGATTCATTATGCGAGCAGTTGGAGCCAAACACTATGGGGACGGGCGGCGATGGGGGCAAGGTCAACTGTAATGAAAGTTTAGAGTTTATGAGAAGTTCGGCTCGAGATGTTGGCGGTGAGTCGTCGGTGCGTACAACTGTAATTTACGGGCGAGCCCGGTGTCCGGAGCATGGGTGAAGAGTGGGGGTGGGGGTAGCTTGGATTCTCCAGAACTGCATAGTCTGTGAACTTGGAGACAACTTTACTGACTTGTTTGTTTTGTTGTCTGGGATTGTCCAGACCACATAGGAAATAAATTTAACTCAGAAATTGTTTCAAACAGCTGTGTTTGTTGATCATTACTTTTTGTTGTTTTTTTTCCTTAATTTTTTTTTAGTGGGTTGGGGGTGGTCGACAAATAATGCCTTTTCTAAAATGTCAAAGACTTCAGCACAAAGATATATTGGCGTATGAACGAAAGTGCTATTAATGTATTTAATGCAAGCTAATGCAAAGAATGAAAAGAATGTACTTCCTTTCTACTAAGTCTACTTGTTTGAGATGGACACCACAAACTATAAGTCAAGCAAGAGATACCAGGGATGGTCGTATGGCATTGCTTGGCTTGGGGTTTAAAACTAAGAATTTATTATTCAAATGCCGTTTCATTATTTAAACCATTTGTAATTGGAACTGTCTGTGTTTACTCTAACACCCAGAGCAAAAGGATTCTCAGCCCCCAGTGATAAGCAATGTCTGATCGTTATCTTTTATGACGCAATGGCAACGTACCTGGCAATGGGATGTACCAGATAACACACGTTACCTGACCACTCGTGCCATATCTGGTGTCTGGACCTCATGCGTAATCACAGCTCTCCCCCAGATCTAAATGTAACATTCTAATTTTTATTATATCTCTTTCTCCATTGTCCGGTAACAAGGTAATGGCTCCTTCGCTGCGGCTATTGACTCCTTTTGAGGTTTTATTATCTTTTTTAAAAAGGGCCGGTACTGACCTAGGTCAAGGTGGATTTCCAAGGAATAGCCAATCGGGAGTGGTCAGTGGACTTTTTTTTTTGCAGTAGATAAGAAGAAATTTCGTTTGAAACCCACCAACTGTCAAAAGGGATCATCCTTAACGAAAACTCACACAAAACTCTCAAAATAAAAAAATCTTAACTGGTGGCACAACATCATTCTAATGTTTTACTAACTAGTCAGTCTGTACCTGGCTTAGCATTCTAATGTTTTACTAACTAGTCAGTCTGTACCTGGCTTAGCATTCTAATGTCAGTCTGTATCTAGCTTGAGTAGGTTAATTACAAATTGTCTTTAGTTTACCTTATTATTATAGTACATGTCATTCATACATTCTTTTAAAACAAAAAAAAAAAATAAATACATTTAAAAAAACAAAAAAAACAAACTGTTTTAACAAGATTTTAAAAAATAATAAATAAATTTTAAAAAATTAAAAAAATCAAAAGCAATCATTTTTTTTTTTTCAATTTCATCAGTGACACATTTGTTAACAAAATTAGAACATACAAGTTGTAACACTCTAAAATCTCAAGTGTTATTCCCCCAAGTACTCTCACAATTCTAGGTTCCCACCCGTCCGGATACATCGGGACCGTCACCATTATAAAACTTATGGTCTCTCCCCTCCCCCCTGACATCCCTGCAAGACCCAATTTTGTCCTGATTTTGCAAAATACTGTTACGAGCTTGGCTGGAGTACTCAATATCTCTACCAGCTCACTTTTGCGTGAAGTTTTACATTTAAAAAAACCGTTAAAAAAATTAAATTTAAAAAAACTTTCTGAAAAAGGGGAAGTCTCCTGAAATTATATGGCCTACCAACTAATTCAGCCTCAACAAGTTCAATGTAATTATGTTCTAAATAAAAATTTGTAATCGATTTAATAAAAACGTGTATTCTACTTCATTTCTACCCTCGCCCCAACTCTTAGACTGACCCCAGGAGATCCTACTCAGAGGCGTCACTAGGGTTGGTCTCATCCGGGGCGGTAGCTCTTGGTGTCATCCCCCCCCCCCCCCCACGATTTAACCCATAGAACTCCTCCGAGTTTTCCAGATCCAAATAATGGAAATATATAGAATTTTACAGTCTGGTGTCACCCCCCTGATGGTGTCACCCGGGGCGGCCCGCCCCCACCGCACCCCCTAGTGACGCCACTGTTCATACTCATGTGTCACTTTTCCCTTTAGATCTATATTTCAGAATTTTTCACCGACTTGTCAAATGCTTTTGCTTTTCTTCTATAAGTCTCTGTGTGTGTGTATGGGGGTGGGGAGTGTAAAAAAACATTGATAAGTCAGTATTCCTCGAACTTTCAAAGACCAAGTTCTTACACCATTGGCCAATCTTGATAATCAAAAGACATCACAACGCTGGCGAATTTTTAGTATCAAAAGACCTAGTCACACCGCAGTCCAATCTTGAGTATCAAAGGACCTGAATAGTCGCACCGCAATCTAATCTTGAGTATCAAAAGAACTAGTCACACCGCAGTCCAATCTTGAGTATCAAAGGTCCTGAATAGTCGCACCGCAATCTAATCTTGAGTATCAAAAGAACTAGTCACACCGCAGTCCAATCTTGAGTATCAAAAGACCTAGTCAAACCACTGTCCAATCTTGAGCATCCCAAGACCTGGTCACACCGCTGGATGGAGCAACATCAAAACGTCACAAATATGACGTACACACGTGTTCCCATGGACCACGCCGGTCATCTGTACTGAGCCTACAACTCCAGCCACTTTCACTTCCTGTGTGGTAACTTTGTGCTACACTTGGTCGTGAATAGAGCCGAGACTATCAAAGGGCCGACGTGGATATCGCTCAAAGAAACACTACTACCCCACAACCCCACAGGCCTCTCACCAAATGTAGGTGGTTATGTTATCAAACAAAAAATCTATTTATCAATTAAATATAAATTCTTAAATCTATATCGAACAAAAATCTAACATTCGGAAAGTAACACATAAAATCTGTTGCAAAATAAAGAAGAACGTATCTTAAAAAAAAAAACCCACACAAACAAACTGATTTTGCCATCATAAAAAGTAACACATACAAATACTAAAGTTAAATATGAAATAACAAACAAACAAAAGTAAAATATAATAATTCTTCAGTTGAAAATTAAGCCGACTCCGTCATGTTGGTAGTCCAAACAATATTGGTATATTTAAAAACAAGACCTATAACTTACTAGACAAACGCCCCAGACAATGAAAATGAAATGGTGCTATGCAAGAGAGAATTCACCCTCGCAAGGACTTTCGATTTCCCATAAAACAATATATCATAAAATATAACCTTATATTTTTATCAGGGCTGGTACTGATTAAAAAAAATTGTTCGATCAATCGGGAATTAAAAAAAAAAATGATTTATTGGTCAAGATCCATCCAGTCAAACACAAACAAAACGATAAAAATACATTTTACATAGCTCATAATAGGAAAAAAACAACTATTCTTTGGGCGGGCCCCTGGCCCTCTATTGGTGGCAATAAATAAAAGAATTGTTTGGTCAATGACCAATGTGAGAGTGTAATCAACAACTTCCCAAGTTTCAGGCTTCTACCTACTCGGCAAGTTGGAGATCTAGTGATGAGTGAGTGAGTCGATCACTCAGTGAGGACATTGTCGTTTATCAGTATAGACACACACACACATGCACACATATATACATACATAACAATGTTTTTACTTTTTCCCGTCTCCCGTAGTGGGAGGCTTTGTATGTACTTGACATGTAAGGGTATTTTGTAATATTGCTCACCCATGATGAAAAGATCCAGTTAGTACGCATGGCAAGTCACGTGGTGTGTGCTATTAAAAAGCGCAGACATATGCACAAATCTACAAGCAAAACAACTGAGTTGTGGTCAGATTTTTTGACCAGACATAGTTCGTGTGTGTGTGTCTGTTGTTGTTGATACTGCCCATTTGTTTCAACCCCCGCCCTAACGGTAATACCATCTAATACCTAACTAAATACTTGATGTGCCTTAAATGTGTGTCGCCAAGGAGACAGGTTTGGGAAAGCACTGTTGTAAATTAAATAGTTTATTAAAATTCAGATATGGGAATGAAGTGTCATCACGAAATCATAAACAATAATCTTTTATTAGCACAAGATAGAAAAAAATAAATTTTTCTATGGGCACATTGCAAGATCTGTAGGTGTAGCAAAGACCATAATGCAAGGCCCAAAACTGGGAGGAAGAAAACTAGGCAGGCAAAAGAAATGATTGGAGGACAAAACCAAGGAATGGAACTCCCAAAAGGCAGCACAGGACCGGGACAAATGGCCTGAGATGGTGTATCAACGACCAACCTAAGGGATAACCGGATAACCAATAGAGAAAAAAAAATAAAACCTTTCATTGGCGGTTTTAAAAAGAAAAAAAATTACGACTCCGGCCAAGGAGTTGATCTCAAGTAATGGATTAGAGAACTATTTAAAAAAAAAAAAAAAAANGGGTCACTGGAGTTCACTACAGCCATCAATGACCACATCCCCTTGTTTTACAGCAAGAGGAGTCCCACACTCTCCGTGTGTAGGCTTCACCGTTACCCACCCGCCCACCACCACAAAGACGGATCACCGTCCACACACACACACGGAGACCTCGCAGCGGGCGTAAAGCTTTTCTAGACATTCCTGTGCCCCAGACTCCAGGCCATCCTTCCCCACCGAATATCCGAGGAATGCAGCAATTTGACAGAAGGAATAAACTCACTACCAGCGTCAATTTATGATTTTAAATATAGGAGCGAGGGACGTAAGGGTTCTAAAAGGTTGAGATTCTCAATTTGGGTTTTTACTTGCAAGCAGGAATTTGTCCACGTATAAATAATATAAATAAATATTTATACAATAATAATATTTCAATTCTTTATGAATATCATCTGTTGTTGGCTTTTGTTTTCACTTCTCTCGGGAATTTAGATTCTGGACATAAGATAATGTTGATTATAGAATATGATATTTTACTTGATTTCACTAATTTTTTATTGTAGTTTTTCCTTTTCAAACCGACTCTATTTATGGTATGCGCTTATTTCTTGTTTAAAATAGTTTTTTAAAAAGAAAGTTTACTTATAAATATGTCAGAGGATCTGCCAACTGACCATAGATATGAGGAATCTGATCGATGGATGGCCATTGGCGATAACTCGTTTTAGAAGCTCTGGGGTAAAGCTCCAAGAAACGCGCCATCTCGTGAGCAATTAAAAGCTGCGCAATAAACGTAAGTGGGGTGGGGAGGAGGGTGCAGCTTAACCTCTCAGTTATTCACCCACCTGGTCTTACTCCCTCCAACGTTTATTAAGTTGCGTGCTTTACTTTTTTTTTCTTCAAGTCTCTACGTCCCGCAAAACGAAGTTAGCACTCACACTTAAAAAGCTATTAAAATTTGCAAGCGAAACGGTTTACTTTGACCGGATAGCCTTGTGGCGGCTCCCACTGAGGAATCCTAAAAAAAGTGTATGTGTGTGTGGGGGGAGGAAGGGGACCGAGAGGAAAAACATTTAGATGAAACGGAAGGGGAAATTTCCTCACGTAATTTGGTTTGTGCATTAAGTGTTTTGTAAGTACGCGGTGATTGGTATTAGGGGAGGGTTAAAGGTCGTGCTGCTGTGAGTTATTTTTAGAATTGTTGGCTTTTATTTGTTAGTAAACAACGAAACGGTTTCATGGGGAGAGGAAGTGGGGGTGGGAATGGGGGAGATGAAGGGATTTAAATGTTATGAGATGGGGAAACTAAAAAAAAAATAATTTAAAAAAAATTACGGTATTCTTATTAAGACTATAAATTGGGCTTTAAAAAAAAGTTTAAATTTTGTGTGCTTGTCTTTCTTTATATCCTGGCATGAAACTTAAAAAAAACTTTGGACTGATAAGAATAAATTGGAGTTAGGGTTATTTTATAGCTCCAGAAGAGGCGGGCCATGATTTTTACCACCCAACATCAAAATATGCCTAAAATCGGCAATAGCCCCTCATGGATAAAAATTGCGCCACCTTCACATGCCCGGCGATCTCCACTGGTTCGGTGATCTCCACTGGCCCGGTGATCTTCATTGGCCCGGCAATCTCCCCTGGCCCGGTGATATTCAATGGCCCGGCAATCTCCACTGGCCCGATGATCTCCACTGGCCCGGCGAACTCCACTGGTCCGGCGAGGTTTGAAGAGTTTCCTTCCATTTCCATTGAGTTACACGGTATCCGGAAATTAGTGTCAGTGATCAGATCAGTTCTTGGCGGGGTACAGACGTGATGAAACATTCACACCACCTGGTGGCCAAACAATTTATCTCTTCGTAACAGCTGTGGTCATTCATTGTTCTGGACAAGCCTACTGAGGAGAGATTTACTGCTCAACACATTGTCTTCCGAGATTAACTGATGCAATACAGGGAACATTTACATTGAACTTAATGTATTTAGTCTGTCATGCGACTTCGTGGTCAAAATGAATAAACATGAAAGGTGGGAAGGGGAGGCCTGAGGGGCATTTTAAAATTGTTAAATCCCTTATATTAACTTCACCTTCTTGTCGTGATCTATCTCTCTCTCTCTGTCGTGGTCAAACCCCCGGAAAAATAAAAGTAAAAAGACCCCACTTTACGTGATTCTATCGAGCTGAAATTGCACTTAGACTTGTGTTACCTAAAAATCCACTGTATCAAAATTTCAGATCGATCGAAAGGACCATAATTAAAATAATACATTTTTATTGTATCTCTATGTAGTCGTTTGCTATAGTTGACCTCCACGGGTCACTGGAGTTCACTACAGCCATCAATGACCACATCCCCTTGTTTTACAGCAAGAGGAGTTCAGTCACGTTCAGACTGTAAATTTGGTCACGCGGTATATTTATATATATATATATATATATATTTCCAATACTTTGTTTTTAAGGTTGTTTATTTTTTTTTTTTTTTTGGATTTGTTAAATTGATATTCCTATTGTCCTCTATAAGTGACTGGTGGTCAGTTTGAGGTGTTGGTGCTAATTTGGTAGTAAGAAGAGGCGAACATAATTAAACTCCGTTGGAGTATGAGAAGCCAGTAAGTGGACATACGAAAATGTGTAAACCGAATGGGAGGAAATACTGCTTGAAAGACTCAATGGGATATTGACGACTGTTGAAAGTTAGCGTATTCAAATCTCTCTTTCACTCCTCCCCACCCCCGGAAAAAAAACAAAGCAAACTAATTTAATATTTTACAACTGTCAGCATTAGAGCATCCCAATTCTTCCACCACATTCTCCCACCACATTCTTCCACCACATTCTTCCACCACATTCTTCCACCAAATTCTTCCACCCAACCCCTTAACAATTTGATTTCATTTTTAGGACAGTTCGTCTTTCCTGACAATCCTGTTTCTCGCCAGCGTGATCCCAATCATCCACAAAAGGTTGGTTGCTCCGTTAATGGTCTCGGGGCTCCACTCGTTTCCAGCAGGAGTTAACCCTTCGAAGACAGCACTTTTTCTTCCCCCCAACATCTTGTGCCGTGATTAAAGGAAATTTCTGCCGTCGGCGGGCCGAATAGGTTATTTTCTTAGTGCACCGTTTCAATCCTAGTGGGCCGCGGCATAAGTTTTGAGGCGGCAGCTAAAAAACCACTTGGCGTTGTTTTTGGTGGTGATGACGCCCACCCCCACACAACCCATTTCCCTCTCCTATACGTGTCAGAGATTAGAACCACCTGCTGAGGGGAAACTACACAATTAAATAGTTTAATATATATTGGAGCGAAAATTCAGACAGATGATAAAGGACACACTAGAACTGACAGAGATATTGTTTTACATCTCTTATAGCGCGTGAAAAACGTTCAGCTCTCCTTGACAATTTAAACCAACCACCAACATTATACCAAAATAATTGAAAGTTTGATTTAAGCTTTAAAGGGTCAACGAATTTTATTTTCAAGTTTCAGATATGGAATATTATTTTTTTAAAAATTATATATTTTTTCTTAAAATACAAAAATTAGTTGCAGCAATTNAATAATAATAATAATAATAATAATAATAATATTAAATTAAGAAAACATTTTAAAAAGTCTATGAATTTGTTTCTGTTATCGACTCTAGCCTTACAATCCAGGGGGAATGCAAGCCAAATGACGTCACAGACAAATTTAAAATTGGTGACGTGTGGCCAGAAAGGTAAGCAAGACAACAATTGCTCACACCTGTCCGGAAATCCCAGAGGTCGTTAAAAAACACCTAACAATTTTTTAAAATAATAAACACGTAAGGCTGATACGACTTTACATAAGAGAATCATCAAAAAGGTAACAAAACAGAAGGGTATGTTTTGTGATACTGCTGATGGCAGAGATGAGCAGTAGGGCATATCTGGGCAGAGACGAGGTGTCGGGCATATCTAGGGAGAGACGAGGTTTCGGCATATTTGGGCAGAGCTGAGGTGTCTGGCATATCTGGGCATATACGAAGTGCCGGGAACATCTGACCAGAAACAAAGCGTCGAGCAAATCTGGCCTGAGACAAGGCGTCGGGCATATGTGGGGAGAAAAGAGGTGTCGAGCATATCTGACCAGAGATGAGGTGTCAGGCACATCTGAGCAGAGAGGAGGTGTCGGGCATATCTGACCAGAGAGGAGGTGTCGGGCATATCTGACCAGAGAGGAGGTGTCGGGCATATCTGACCAGAGAGGAGGTGTCTGGCATATCTGACCAGAGAGGAGGTGTCTGGCATATCTGAACAGAGATGAAGTGTCAGCATATCTGACCAGAGAGGAGGTGTCTGGCATATCTGACCAGAGAGGAGGTGTCTGGCATATCTGACCAGAGAGGAGGTGTCTGGCATATCTGACCAGAGAGGAGGTGTCGGCATATCTGAACAGAGATGAAGTGTCAGCATATCTGACCAGAGAGGAGGTGTCGGGCATATCTGACCAGAGACAAGGTGTCGGGCATATCTGACCAGAGAGGAGGTGTCGGGCATATCTGACCAGAGAGGAGGTGTCGGCATATCTGACCAGAGACAAGGTGTCGGGCATATCTGACCAGAGACAAGGTGTCGGGCATATCTGACCAGAGACAAGGTGTCGGGCATACCTGAAAGATTCCAAAGAGCTGTACTATTTAAAGGGAACGAGTCTTTCACGGCTGCCAGCTCGACATATTAACCTTTTGTCGCCCAAATACTTTAAAGCTATTTAAATATGCAAGTGACGATGAAAGCTGTGAGATGATGAGAGTATATTAGTGATAAAATAATTTAAAATTTCTACTTATGTGTATATTTTTTAAAAAGTTTTTAAAAATAAAAAAAACAAAACTGTAATATTTACATATAGAAAAGGTTCTACGTAGATATAAATCCTGTACGAGTCTAAAAGAATGCAGACGTGTTTGTTTACATCCATGTTGTCATATGCGACCATAGATTTAGTATATGGGAAAGTAGAATGACACAATCGGACAGTTTTTAGAATACATGTATATAGTATTTGGAAGTAGGTGACACAGGACAGTTTTAGACTGTTAAGTGACGTATTGTAAAGTAGAATGGCACAATCAGTACAGTTTTAATGAGCATTGTGTTTGTGGACAATGATGATCATAGATCATGAATTCTTGCTGTAATGTAGGAAAAACATACACAGTGGTCGAGTGGCAGGGCGCTCGATTAGCGTACCGATGGTCACAGGTTCGAATCCACGCGAATGCAAGGATTTGTTCCCGGGGCCTAGGGCGTCCCTGAGTTCACCCAGCTCTGAATGGGTACACAACGTTAGTTAGGCGGCGGGTATTGCGTTGAACCCTCATAGCCGTGGCCAGTGCATGCTGCATCACTTGCCAACATGGTCTGTGGACGCAATTTTCATCTGCATAGGAGCGACTGTATATCTAAGATAAGAAGATAAAATTAATTTATTAATTTCTTCTGTAGGCCACGCCTGGATTAATAATCTTACCAAGAGTTCTTGTATCTGATGTATGTCCTTACTAGGAGTTCTTGTATCTGATGGATATCTTACCAAGAGTTCTTGTATCTGATGGATATCTTACCAAGAGTTCTTGTATCTGATGGATATATTACCAAGTGTTCTTGTATCTGATGTATATCTTACCAAGAGTTCTTGTATCTGATGGATATATTACCAAGTGTTCTTGTATCTGATGGATATCTTACCAAGAGTTCTTGTATCTGATGGATATCTTACCAAGAGTTCTTGAATCTGATGGATATCTTACCAGGTGTATTTTATCTGGTGGATATCTTACCAATTGTTCTTGTATTTGATGGATATCTTACCAGGTGTATTTGTATCTAATGAATATCTTACCAAGAGTTCTTGTATCTGATGGATATCTTACCAGGTGTATTTATATCTAATGGATATCTTACCAAGAGTTCTTGTATCTGATGGATATCTTACCAGGTGTATTTTATCTGGTGGATATCTTACCAATTGTTCTTGTATTTGATGGATATCTTACCAGGTGTATTTGTATCTAATGGATATCTTACCAAGAGTTCTTGTATCTGATGGATATCTTACCAGGTGTATTTGTATCTAATGTATATCTTACCAAGAGTTCTTGTATCTGATGTATATCTTACCAAGAGTTATTGTATCTGATGGATATCTTACCAAGAGTTCTTGTATCTGATGGATATCTTACCTATAGTTCTTGTATCTAATGGATATCTTCAGAGGCAAACTTTTGTCGCTGACCAGTCCTTTGTCGGACAGGTGCTCCTAAGTACAGAAGGAAAAAAAACAGAACAGTAAAATGATCAGTCCCATTTAAGGTATATGTACCACGCTGGCATTTAAGGGAAACCAATAAACAAAGAAAACAAAAACACAAAGTCAAGCTGTGATGTTAGGATTCAAAGAACTTCAAGAAAATTACAAAAAAATGTCCAAATGCACAAGATACTTTAAATAATGGGTATTTACGATTCTTATTTTCAAAAATCGGCCGTAGCCGGATTTGTACGAATTTCTGGATTGAAATCCCAATGGAACCGAAGCCAGGTTTATATAAAATAGCCGGATTCCGGAATTGCCGGAGCCGTTGTGAATATATAAATTAGGGCTCTACCGGCCAGACGGATTGGGTCAGATTTATGAAGATTTATCTTGCCGGATTTGTAATAATGGCCTGATTTACCTGAACATTAGTCGAAATTCGGTACACCCCTACTTTAAACAAGGTCGAATTAGACGTCCACCAAATGTCTTAGCTGTGAAGTCTCGGTGGCGACTTGTCAAAGACCCCGTTATTTAGCCCGTATGTCTGTAGACAACTATTTCAATACGCTGTGAACAAGGTATTGGCACACGTACCACTCATGTCATCGTATTAAAAGCACAGACCGGAAACAAGACTTACAAAACAAACAAAGTAACAAAAACAAACAAAAACCCCAAAGTGAAACTTTCAATATGTTCAAGTCATTGGTTTCGGAACAGGCTAAACTTCCTCTTTGTCAGACACAATATGTGCAACGGCAGACCTGCTCACTCCACAAGTTTCTATTTTTACCCTGGTCGGTGAGCATGACCACGCGTCTGTACGTATGTGTGTCTATGCCCCTGGTGTAGACAAGTAAACAAAGGGGCGTCTTGATCCAACCCGGACCAGGATTTTTGTAAACAACATTCAAACCACGAGCTTGCACTTCTGTTTTTTTTAAAATAAAATTGTATTTAAATTAACAACATCGGCGGATCCAAGTTGGGGATGGAAGGGTTTAAAGTACGAGAACGTGCCTTACACCTTTTCTTGCAGTTTCCTGAGAAACTAGAGTAAGAAATATGATCGGTTTTAGATGATGAAACAAATTCTTATCGATGTTTGACAATCTGTATCGATGTTTGACAATTTGTATCGATGTTTGACAATCTGTATCGATGTTTGACAATCTGTATTGATGTTTGACAATGTGTTCCATTCTGAAAGTTCATTTTAAAAAAAGTAAAATAATTATGTGTAAATATCGCGTAACGTCTTTATTGACACTGCCAAAAAAATATTATTTATACATTTTTTTTCCGCATGAGTAGAACTGTTGTAATAACAGAAATTTTAACCCCTTCATTGGTAAGAAACCTGCTTAGTTACTTTTTAAAAATAAATCTCGAAACAGCAATCTTGTAAGCCAATTAAATCACTTTGCAGAGTATAAATAGACAAATGGAAATCCAAAACCAAAGGGCGAAATTTCAGAGTTGATAAAGCACATTCAAGAAACGTTAATTTCATGACTCAGTTACAATTTAATTGCTTTGTAATGACTATTTATTTATTGATTTAAAAAAAAATGTAAGCCTCTGTCCTATTTTGATATTTAGCTTAATTCACCCAGCTCCCCATTTTTTTTGGTCCATGTTCTCTAGCGTTAAGCCCTGTCACCAATCTGACCAAAAAGATAGAAATCAACTTACTTCAATAATTGGCCATAACCATGTAGCCAGAAGCACATTGAGATCGTACGCTATTTCCATATTAACCATTGCCATCAAAACATTGGCTTACAGAAGAGCCTCTATCACAGGCAGTTAATAGTTTAATGGTAACAATGAACACAAGTCGATACTTTTGTGTGTCTTCATCAAGCTAACAGCCCAGATGTCACTAAAGGCCGATAGATGGAAAGAGCCAAGAAAGTAGTTGGAGATGTAGCCGAAAACTTCTAAACAGAATTGTCTGACAAAACTTCGAACACAACCGACTAACATGCTTCTAATGGACCCCCTCATTAACATTGCGATGTCCTTGATCATGATGTTGTCAGCAAAAAGCGTAGGCAGGCTCATCGCGATCGTTAGTTTAGATTTACATATAATTTACATATAATTGACCTATATATTGTAGAATTCCATCATCATAAAAAACGGATTTAAGGGTGAGTTTTACGTTTCCCATAGCAATGCAAAAAATGCGGCTTCTCGGTTTCATTATAAAAAGTTAACATACCAAGTCCAAATAAGTGGATCTTCTAAGATTAAACAAGTAAGGTTAAGTCTTTGATTTCAATGACAATTCCAGCTATTTGAGCTTGTTAAACATATGCGTTAATTTTTGTACATGTAATATACGTGTCTTATCTGAGTTAGGATCAAGGTAGAGAGCCGGGGTACAGGTCATTACGTTTGAGATCCCCTATATTTCCTTTGTTGTTTTAGCCGAAAATTTCGAAATGTTAATTGTTTTCTTTTAAAGGACTAAAAACAGCAATTATAACCTGGCATATAACCACCATTCTACGTCTGCATTAACGACAAAAGCAAAGAGAATAATCAATAAATTGAACAAATGAACAACAGAGACCATGCATGTGCCCAGTAAGTAGGAGCCAGCCAGCCACCGAATTTGTAGCAGTCAATGGTTGAAGTGCATGGAAATATAAGAATATTTCATTGGTTTCTTAAAGTAAATGATCGAATTTAGAAAAATGGTGAATTGCCCGCGTTTTTTGTTACTTTTTCCAGTAATGACCGGGAAAACAATCACTTTTCTTGTGGTCTTTGTTGGGTTTCTGTTTTGACAAAAAAAAAAAAAACAACACTTTTAAACAACAAGCCTTTAGAGAATTCTTCGATTTGATTAAAAAGCAATTGCAGTGTTAATGACGTGGTTGGAATGTCAGTAATGAAAACTAATTGAGTTGTTTATCGAGATATTGAAAGGACACGGGGTAGGGGTGGGAATCAAGAGTAAAACTTTATATGTGGCCCGGGGTAATAAAATAACATACACTTTGATAAACATCTTGGATTCGAAGTTTAGGGCTTACTTGGCATGGAAATTTTTAGGCACAGAACGGAGCTTTAAAATATATGTGTGTATTTTTAGGATCAAAATAATTGTTTCGTTGTTTTTTTACTCCTTTAAATCGTATTCTATCGTTATTTTTCAACAAGAACTTGGTCCATTTCTAGCGTCTTAACTAGGCTGTTATGAAACATTATATATAAAAAAAAATGTTTAGAAAATTAGAATGGTGACGTCTGTTTCCAAGCTATTCCTAGCCACAGTACAAAGAGTAATGGCGTTTCTTCTTTAGAGGAAGAGGCTTTGTTGTTTTTAGAAAATTTACTGGGTTTACCATTTCATGAATGACGTGTGGAGGGACGATGGTGGCGACGGTGCGTTTGATGTTACACATCAGCTCGTGGTTCTGGAAATCTCAGCTCAAATTTCTATACTAAAATCTTATTGAAAACTTTCTTGGCCAGGAGCAAGCACAAAGGAATGTAATAGGAGAATTCGATGACCTCGGGTGAGAGGGCTCCGGCTATTTTCGGTCCAACTACGCATTTTGGGAAGTTCTCAGTGTGTAATGTCGGTGGGGGGGGGGGGGGGGGGGCTGCGAAGCCGTCAAAGTTGAAAACACTTAAAGTGAGAAGCCAAAGTTTGGATGCAGGGCAGGGGCTACATAAGATGGATAAGGTAAAGAGGAAGGGGTTTCCTAAATACATGTTCAATGGCAACATTTATCCGTCCCTACTTTGTATTGAGAAAATATACCCAACGTGCCAGTTCTTGATTTTCGCTATTAAACCTCATTGCCAGTACTTGATTTGTGCTTGGGTCTTATATTTTTAAGCTCTTATTTAGCATGATTCGCTAGATGTTATCATTCAAAGCTTTGTTTAATTCGAGGGCGACTGGTCAGTTTTACAATTGTATATATATATATATATACTAATAAAAGGGAAAGCCCTCACTGACTGACTGACTCACTCACTCACTGATTCATCACTAATTCTCCAACTTCCCGTGTAGGTAGAGTCATGAAACTTTGGGAAGTTGTTGGGTACCCTCTGACTACGAAAATTGGCGAAAAAGAATTTTGAAAATCTCACTCATGTGGGGCCGGGGGCCCAAAAACTTTTT
>MUZC01004442.1:193128-223810 GCA_002072015.1 Radix auricularia | reverse complement strand
TGTCCCCTTATATGAGCTATTTACAAATTGCAAATCAATAATTCTCCTATTTCCCGTATAGTTTGAAGCATGAAACTTTGTAAATTTTTTGAGTACATGCTTCCGATGATAATTGGCAAAAGAGAATGTTAAATTTCCCACTAATGGGGGCCGGGGCCCCAAAAACATTTTTTCTTAATATGAGCTATACAAAAATTGAAAATCACAAATTCTCCTATTTCCCATATAGGTAGAAGCATGAAACTTTGGAAATTTTTTTAGTACAATCTCCCGACAATTGGCAAAAAGAATGTTAGAATTCCCTCTAATTGGGTACCGGGGGCCCAAATATATATTTTCTTATATTAAAAAACAACAACTTATCACTAATTCTCCAATTTTCCGTGTAGGTAGGAGCATGAAACTTTGGGTAATTGTTAAGTAACCTCTCAGGACAATTGTTGGTGTAAAAGAATTTTGAAATTCACACTCATGGGGGCCGGGACCCCAAAAACGTATTTTTTTTCTTATATGAAAATTATATAAAAATTGAAAATCACTGATTCTCTTATTTCTCGAGTAGGTAGACTCATGAAACGTTGGGTAATTGATAATTACACTTTCACGATGGTAGCAGATGAAAACATATTTTAAAATATCTCTTACTGGGGGCTGGGGGGCCAAAGGTAGGTTCTTTCCTAATATAAACTATATAAAAACTACACATAACTAATTCCCCCATTCTCCATTTAGGTAGAAGCATAAAACTTTGGGAAGTTGTTGAGTACAATCTCCAGATGAAAGTTGGCGAAAGAGAATGATAGATTTCCACTCACAGGGGGCCGGGGGCCCAAATATAATTTTTTCTTTTATTAAAAACCGACTCATCACAAATTCCACAATTCATCGTGTAGGTAAAAACATAAAACTTTAGGAAGTTGTTGGGTACCCTCAAAACGACGAAAATTGGCGTAAAATAATTTTTAAATGCGCGCTCATGAGGACCTGGGTCCAAAAAAACGTGTTTTTTCCTTATACGTGCTATAAAAATTTGAAAATCAATAATTCTCCTTTTTTCCAAATAGACAAACGCATTAAATTTTTGGGGGTTTGTTAACTACACTTCCAAGATGTTAGCAGGTGAACAATTATGTAAAACATTCTTTCCTGTGGACTGGGAGGCCAAAATGTAGTTTTTCCCTAATATTAACTATATAAAAATTAAAAATCCCTAATTCTCCCATTCCCTATGTAGGTAGAAGCATCAAACTTTAGGAAGTTGTTGGGTACCCTATCGCGACAAAAATTAGCGTAATATAATTTTAAAATTCACACTCATTGGGGCCGGGACCTCAAAAACATGTTTTTTTTTTCAAATATGTGCTATATACAAATTGAAAAGCACTATTTTTCCTATTTCCCAAATAGGTAACGCATAAAACGTTGGGGATTTTTTAAATACACTTCCACGATGGCAGCAGGTGAAATAATATTTAAAATATTCCTTGGTGGGCGCTGGGGGCCAAAATATAGTTTTTTTCATGCACTCACTCACTTATCACTAATACTCCATCTTCCCACAGCAAAGCGCGGGCAAATTGCTAGTATATATATAGATTAGGGCTGTTATCGATTTATTTAAATTTAATCGTTAACTTTTGAAAAATTACCGAATAATTAATCGATAATTTTTCATAAAGCTAAAAATAAGATGTATTACGTCATCAAACTGAAAATTTCAAGTGAAGTAACAAAAATAGGCAATTGACATTTTTTAAACTTAAATATACGTAGTTCAACATAATGTCAATGAATTTAAATTTTGTTATTGTTAATTAAGTAAAAACAATGTTTAATGTTCTATATCATTTTCCTTTTAAAACAGCTTTATTTTAAAGTTTACACTTAAAATTTTTTTTTTTTCAATGGAGAAGTTTGTAGGTAAAAAAAAGCTAACTATTGTGAATTATTAATAATTAATTATTTATTAACACATCGTAATAATTGTTTAAAACATTTTCTTTCAAATTTAATCTCTATTTTATCGATTAAAATAATTTTAATCGATAAAAATTTTTACCGATTAATCGAGAAATTAATCGATAATTTCCGCAGCCTTAATATATATATATATATATGTATATATAAAGAGCAACAACAACAAACAAACACAAATAAAACAATCTGTTGGCAATTTAAGAAGCTTGAACTTGGAATGTACAAACACCAACTCCACGTTTATGGACAGGAGAGAACTTGAAAAATGATAAAACCCTTTCAAGTCTGATGTCAACTTTTCGGGTATTTGACGATCAATGTGTTAAGGTAGCCGACCCTTAAATTATATATATATATAACGTTAGAAGCTTGATCCGTTACTTTGTTATGAGGATGTGTGGGGAGCTTTTCGGTCACTACCGTTAACAAATTCTTCATTGGTAGTCAGTGGCGTAGATAGGAATTTGGGGGCCGGGGCGCTTGGCATCTTTGGGGGCCCCATCATTGTGACCGATGGCGTAATATATAATATTTAATGTACAAAAAATGTTTTCAGACACTCCTTTGGGAGTCCCCCCTCAAGTGGGGGCCCAGGGGATTTTCAAATTTGAACCCCCTACTCCTCCCCTAACTACACCACTGTTGGTACCGATACAATTTAAAAATATAATTTTTATAAGCTAAGACATAATTTCATAAATTATGTTTAGTATCAATTAGTTGGTAAACCTTTGCGTGTAAATCTAAATATCGGAGTTTAACACTGTGCAAACATCAACATTTTTTAAAAATATTATTTTTTAAAAACCACTTAGAAGAGTTCTGTCAATAAAAAATCAATTGCCCACCAGAAGATGAAATAGCAACAAACTCTCCCTGAAGAAAACGCAGCGCAATTTGTAAAGACGCGAATGAGCTGAAGTGAGTTTTCCAAAGCCTTCATTTGCTCCAGATTCCCGAGTTGAATACAATATTGTCGGGAAGGGAAATGTTCTAACTTCAAAAGTCGCACCTCTCTCAGGCCAAGGCAATCGCTTCATATAAAATGCTTTCAATATTCAATTCACGGGGTTTAGCCGTCGTCTGTTACACACAGGATTCAGCCCGCCCCGACATCCGGGTCCCAAATTACTCTCAGCAGAAGATATCTAAGCGGTCTCGGTCTCCCCAATTTGAGAGTGTGTGTCCACGCGTTTGAAATGTAATAGGTAGGGATAAAGAGAGGTTAGGAATTGAACGTGGACTGAGCGTGTTGCTTTCTTTTGAAGTTGTATTCAAATTTCTTGTGAGTTTAGTATCTCTAGGATGCTTCGTGGGGGTGAGGACCAAGAAATATACCGCGTTAATTTGTCCCACTGGGTCTAGCTGTTAACGAAGTTTATTATCTAATGAAAATGAAATAACAACTTAAAAACTTTTTTGAATATTAAGAATTCGACTGAAGGAATTCCACTCCGACTCTAAGACCCTGCATGGAGTCCTTTTGATGTTGTGTTGAAATTGCACGCGCCCTTTCCCGTGGCCAGGCAGCGTGTCTACGCCCTCACTTTGAACGCGTCACTAGTGGAAGTGGAGAGTCGTAGTGGGCTGGTCGGGGGCAAGATTTACGGCTGTTGTTACTGGATTGACCAAACAGTTGAAAGGGTTAATAATACACCCCATCACCCCTTCCCCAAACACTAATTAAAGTAGTCGCGTGGGGAGAGAGGGCAAATTAAAAAGGAAAGTTAAAAATAAAAAAAATGCTCTTCAGTCTGGATTGCATTAGATAAAATCTAGTCACTAAAAAGATTTGATTTTAAAAATAGGCAATTTTTGAGTCTTTAATTAAGAGATAGTCATCAAGTAGGAGAAAAAAAGGTGCCCTTATCTTAAACCTTACCAGTAACGGTTGCTAATTATATCCAGTACGCCAAGTATGTCCAGTATATCAGTTATGACCAGCATATAAATTATGACCAATGTATCAATTATGTTTGGATCAGTGTATCAATTATTTTATTCTATCTTATCTTTCACAGATGCTTCTTCTATTCAGAAGTTTATTGCGTCCTACGCTTATCCATTGTTTTTGTCTTGTCTTGCATTTTTATTGGAGTTTTTTAAAAAGTGTTGATAGCGTGTAGGTTGTCCTGGTTCGATCAGGCAACCATTCCCACGACCGAAAGGCAGACTGGAAAAAAGAGTTTGTTTGTGTTTGTTCTTGCATACGGACCAATAAGAAAAGTTTTATGACCAGAATGTCATTTATGTCCAGTATATCTATTATGTCCAGTATATCTATTATGTCCAGTATATCTATTATGTCCAGTATATCTATTATGTCCAGTATATACATTATGTCCAGTATATCACTTAGGCCTACGATATCAATTATGTTCAGTTTTAATGGACATTATGGTCCATTACACCAGTGTTTCCAGTATGCCAGTAATATCCAGTGTTTCCAGTATGCCAGTAGTATCCAGTGTTTCCAGTATGCCAGTAATATCCAGTTTTTCCAGTATGCCAGTATTATCCAGTGTTTCAAGTTTGCTCACTGGCTTCAACGAAATTACTTTAACACAATGTCTTGACGAAGTTCATCTAAAAGTAAAAGTTGACTTAAAAACAACTAAATACTAAATACATGTAATAGAATAGGAAGGTTTATATTCAAATAGATCCATATGAATTCATTGCTCCTCTTAGGAGGTGTGTCATTTGAATTTTTTTTCCTGTCTTGTAATCTCAGTGTATTGGAGTTAACGCATAACACTCCTAATAATAAATAGACAAACTTAGAAATGAAAATATGGGTTAAGATAGAGGGAGAGAGAGAGAGGGGGCGGGGACAGAGAGACGGGAATAGAGAGAAAGAGAGAACAATCGAGTTAAAGTAAGACTTTTATGGGAGCCGGTCAATTTAAATTAAAGTAATTCTGCATCGACAAATCGAGTTATCGGGCAATTTGTTAAAAATTTGTTATCTGAAACGTATTAGATGTTTGGCAATTTATGTCAGTTAGAGAAAGCAAGATGAAAGAGAGAGGGGGTGGGAGAGAAAGAGGGTAGAGAGTGAGGGGGAGTATGAGGGAGATAGAATGGGAAAATTGGGGAAGAGGGAGAGAGACGGAGAGGGAGATAGAAACGAGAGAGAGAGAGAGAGAAGTAGAGAAGAAGGAAAAGAGAGAGAGAGAGAGAGAGAGAGAGAGAAGGGGGGAGAGGGAGATAGAAAGAGAGAGAGAGAGAGAAAGAGAAAACACCCTCTAATGACTATTTCCTACCCAACCCACGGATCTGTCACTGTCTCTATCGAACGCAGATCCAATAACATTAAGCCATTTAGTTTTATTATCTATTACCGTACGCTAGAGTTCAAAGGACTTTTGTTTATAAACAAATAAATCCTAAACTTTCTATTTTAAACCCAGGTACCCAGCCCACGAGCCGCGGGGCGCTTGCTTCGTGCCAGTTTGAAGCGGTTATCTGCCCTTACTGTTGAGGGAAAATCTATTTACCCCATTGTTTTGTCTGCAGTTTTGGTTTTCGTTGGGGAGAAATAATTGTTGAAATTTAAAGCATAGAACATAATAAATATCGATTTGTCTTGAGTAAATTGTTATGAAGTACGTGAATGGCTTTGCCAAATCAATTCGATCTCCAAAGCTGGTGCATGAACTTCTGCACGTTCATAGATAGCGTAGGGTCAAAGGAGAGTATACCTCAAAGTGTGTGGTATGGTCGACATCAACGATGCAGTGTGCTCAACGACACGAAAACTATACGTGTGTTGGTGGGGCGTTTCAAAAACTATACGTGTGTTGGTGGGGCGTTTCAAAAACTATACGTGTGTTGGTGGGGTGTTTCAAAAACTATACGTGTTTTGGTTGGGTGTTTCAAAAACTATACGTGTGTTGGTTGGGCCTTTCAAAAACTATACGTGTATTGGTGTGGGTCACGGAAACTATTCTTGTATTGGTGTGATTGAAGGAAAATATACGTGTGTTGAAGAAGTGCGAGAACTGTTCCTGTATTGGTGTGAGTCAAGGAATCTCTTCATGTGTTGGTGTGTCGAGAAAACACACGTGTGTTGTCGTAATACATGTTTTGTTAAGATTGGGAATCGGGGAAGATGGCTGGACTGCAATTCTGTTAGCTCTAGATTGATTGGTTTTAGACTCGAATTCGTCACTGATGTGCCTCCTTACCTTAACAGAAACAACAACAACACGGAAATAAACAAAGTCTTCACAAACATCAACAGAAAGGCGTCAATGTCAGCATGACTTCCCATATCACGTGACATCAATTGTTTTTAAAAAATATTGATAGAGACAACAAAACGGTTTCTTTCATCTCCAGCGTGTGTTGTTCGCCATAGATGTAAATTAGAATGTTGTGATCTTTGTTTTTCCTTTCAAAAAAAAAAAAATTAGATGATTGAAAGTTAAAGTAAATAAATATGAGAATTTTCCCACTGAGAAAACAGACCCAACCAATCCCTTCCCAATCCCGTATAGCCCAACCCCCGTCCCATTGCCTGTTACCCCAAGTTCCCCACCCCCTGTTCCAGGGTAAAGAATTTGTTGTCATTGTACCAGGTCCACAATAAGGGAGCAGTTATTGTACAGAGTTACAACACATCGTGGCGTGCATGAGAGTTTAAAAAAATATACACCGTACCGAACTTAAGCGAATGTTAGCGTGTATTTAGGTTTCTAAAATATACACTGTACCTAATAGACTTAACTAGGGGAACATCGCAAAGAACATGTACTGGTTTGAAAGTTTACAACTTACCACGGCGATGAATTATGTCAGGGAGACCACTTCAAAAATAAATGAGATTCCAAGAGGTTACCATGTTCGCCGGGGCCCGTCTTTAGAGCATCGGGCAAATTCATGCATTGAGGCCACCTATACCATTCTGACCTTTTCAAGTAACAAGGAGAGTTTTTGGGGTCACAGATTGGTCCAAGACCGTTGGCTCCTAGAAGATGACATGCGATTTTGGGGTGGTGGGGGTGGGTTAAATGGGGAATCTGCACCTTACATTGTCATAGCAGGGCATCATGTCATACATTGACACATTTGACGACATACAATGAAAAATAAATAAATAAATAGTTTCGTCATTTTAATATGCTAAACGCTAATAATTTTGAGTACATAATGATTCGACTGGATTTATGCTTCAAAACATTGTTCCGCTAAAATTTAATCCAAAAATAGAGCATTACTCATGACATTTTCCCGTTTTAGAAATGACGAAGCCTATTTAGATCTAGATCTAGATCTCATAAAATAGCAAACCTTGTGCATAAAAAACTGAGGAAATTTACTTCCGGTATTCGTTGATCTTTCAATACTCCTAAACAATGTGGTTAGCTTGGCTTTTGACTTCACCTCAGCTAAGTTTTTATTTCTTTATATTCGTTTTATTTGTGTACGATTTGTTGGTTGACGAAGACTATTTGCCGAAAAATTCGCTGTTTTTACGTCCTGTCAGGCTCTCTCATACCTTATTTACATGTTATCCATCTATTAATCTATAAGCCTGATTGCAGTCTCACCCACATTTTGTAGGCTGGTTTGATGCCACAGAAAAATTAGGAAGCGAGATCAGGGTTAGAGCTCAATACTTTGAAATAAAACTAAAACGTCTATTGCACTTTGAGTTATGAATTATGAGCGGATTTTTAATAAAACGCACAGGTGCGTTATTTTTCTTTTATGATTAAAATTAAAAGCAAGTCAGACATGTTAGTCTGGGACACGTAATTTTTTGACTACTTCTATAATTAATGTTGCCTTTGTTTACTTCGTCGACAGCACTGATTTGCCTTGTTCATAGGCCATTCCAGAGTAGAGAGTAGAGCACTTTATCTTCAACAGTGATCATCTGAGAGATGCAAGCACCTCACTTTAAAAGCTTGAATTCTCAATTCTCAAAATCTTGATATAGTAGTACGAACTTTGTAAAGCAATCGGCAGCGTTTTGGGACAGCTGAGAATAAGTTTTAGCTTGAATAATTCAAACAAAAGTCATTTTGAAGTTGTACCATCTTTGATCTCTATCGCTCTCATTTTTCATATCCCTTCCCATACACCTTTGAATCCTTGTGTCTTTACAAACTAACAGAAATACAAACAATTACGTGGATTAAATAGTGATAAGATAGGCGATATTATTAGATGTATTGGTATTTAATATTGATAATATTACCAAATATTTTTTTTTTATAAATAATTATACTAGAAATATTTCTTTTTTTTTCGGACAACTATTGTGTTGCACAAAAATTCTCTATATAATTCTAGTACATTTAAAATATTTCCTTAATGTTTATTCATTTTAACTGTTAATCTAATGAACAGTTTGATTAATTCACTCACTTATCTAAAAATACCGCAGCAATGCTCTCAACCTTAACATGTGTCATTAGTAACTTTCAGTGCACACAAGCTATTTCTAGAATTTCTTTTTTCTTTCCTTTATAAGAAGAGAGTGGTAGTACTTTAAAAAAAACTACCATACGCCATTCGCAAATAACCTCTGTTTGTGATATCCTCCTGTCTGCGGGAAGTCATACTCTCATCAATCTTTAAGGGCCTCCCCTTGAACACGACTTCAATGAAAGGCCAAATCGTTGATGTGAATGTGACATCGTTGATGTGAATGTGACATCCCTGGTCAACATAACCGGCGCACACCAGATTCTTTTAAAAGGAGTCTCAAGAAATGTGAGTGTCAGAGATGACGTACGTTGGTCACTGCTGTACACCATCCAGCCATTGTCAGTTTACCCCAGTAATTTCACACGAGGGGGTTAGGCTGATCAGCAAAAGTCTTTAAATAGTAGTGACGTGTGTGCCAGCCAGTTCGAATGTGTTCCTTCACGGTCGTGCGCCATCACCAGGGACTTACCCCCAAGTAAATTGTTTACGCCAGGCTTAATTCGGTTTACACTAGCGCCATCTTGCGCCTGGAAAATTCGAGCCGGAAGTGCCTGGTCTGGGAGAACTCAGTCAGATTTTTTCCCCCTTTGCTCTTGGAAGTCATGAGTTTTTACAACACACCACACGCCCATAAGTCAAGGACTACACACGGTGGATTTGTTTGGCAATGTCAACCCAAAACACGTTCTGTTGGCATTTCAAGAAACTGCTCACTAAATTTTAGAGTTCAACTGAACAGGGTCATTGGCTGATGTCAACCCACGTGACTCAAATACAGCGTGTCCCAAGCTTTTTGCGTCTCGCCCATCCCGGGGGATCTCAAAGGGTTAAATACCCCCACCCACCCATTGAAATAGTTTGTCTTAGTGATGCCGAGTACATGTTCCGCCACGGTCATCGAAGTGCACCAGGTGGCGTAAGGAGATATTATCTTACCCTGGGTGGACGTAACATTTACGACCCTCCAAACACACCACATAATAGATATTACATAATGTTTTGACTACCCTGAAATACGGACCACCCTGAAATATAGCCTACCCTGAAATACGGATTACCCTGATATACGGACTACCCTGAAATACAAACTACGCTGAAATACGGACCACCCTGATAAACGGACTACCCTGAAATACGGATTACCCTGATAAACGGACTACCCTGAAATACAAACTACCGTGAAATACGGACTACCCTGCAATACGGACTACCGTGAAGCAATGTTCACCTTAAGGTTCGTTGTTCCGTGAGCAAAGTAAAACATATCGTGTGCAGAGTTGCATAGAATCGGTTTTTGTGTGCTTTACTTTACAAAACTTGTGCGTAAATTCTAAACTGCTGCGCGGCGTCGGTCAGATGTTTGCGTGGCACATTGCCCTGAAGTATGGACTACCCTGAAATATGGACTATCCCAAATTATGGCTTACCAGGTCTTTGCACTAAATCACCTTGGATCGTAAACGGGATGGATATGAGTGGGGGAGTGGAAGAGGAATCAAGGACTCTAACTCTAAATGTTGCTGAAGCTGAAAAGAGAAAAATTGTCCTGGAGGTCCGTAAACAAATTTAATTTAAAATATAAAGTAATTATTGCCCTTACCTCAGTGGCGTAGTCAGGGGTGGGCACGGGGTACATGCCTCCGGGGCACAATGTACAGGTGGACTTAAATGATTCTTAAAATGGGACGTTAAAGTAGGAAAACAGGGGTACTATTTTAATTGGATGTTTTGGTTTGGGTGTGTGTGGGGGGGGGGGGGTGGTGGCGCAAATATTTATTTTATGCTCTGCCGCAAAACTACGCATTTGCTTTATCTTTAATGACTATAGTGGTAGTACACACACATGGATGCTTTGAATTGAATCAATATAATTTTATGGAAAAGTAACTTTAAAAAAAAATGTTGACTATAATCAAATATTAACTTGTTGAAAGCACTTCATATTTTTAAATACATTTACTAAAAAATTGTCGCGTGTGCTGACCGTTTCCAACTAAAACGAAACATCAAATGTTGCCAGAGACAAGTAACGAGACTTAGGTGTCAAACTTTGTTCTACACATCTGATGTCTGCACACATTAGTAAAGTTGCCAGATAAATTTGTTAAATGATAAAATCCCACAGGCCACAGTAATATTATGGCATTTCCTGAAAGTCCTTCGTATTTATGTAACGTCTAGCATCTCTTTGATGAAGAATTTGAGTTACAATTATAAGTTGTTAAAACATGGTATGTACAGGTACGACAAGACGGCACAGGACTAACGAAAGACATAAAGTTGCATCTCAGCACCTCTAATAGTTATGTTACCCTTTGAATTCAGGGAAAATTTGCATCGAAAGCTTTCATATTTATAATTTATTATTAACCTTGAAGAAAAAATAAAAAAAATCATGTTAAGCCTGGTCCCTTTTTAGACTCAGGACGTGTTAGCGCATTTTCGTATTATGTATCAGTACTTATGTTAGATATCAGCATTATGTAGTTATCAGTAATTGTGTTTAGATTTTAGACATATTTTTATGAATTTTCTTGTGTAATGAATATACCTGAAAAAAAATTATTTAAAAGTCATTTCTTTACATTTTAAAATTTTTTATTTTCTCTTTAATCTAATTACAAGTGGTTTGTGGTCACTGAAATAGGACTCATAAATGAAACATTCTAAATTGTAATCAGCTAATCGCCCAAATACTCCATCTATTGTTGTTTGATAGATCGTAGTTGCCAATCTTGTTGAAAGTAGTTGAATGTTGAAGCTTGTTTCGAAAAAGTTTTCAATTTCTGCCCCTGGGCCGCTAAGATCTTGATTGAAGTCACCACAAATGATGACGTAAAACTCTCTAAACTTTTACACATATTCTAATGACGTCAACAAAAAAAAAACTAATTCTTTTGCACGCTTTCGCACCACTAACCAATAACTTTAACTCTTCAATGCTTGAAAAAAAATGTAGCTTATAATCTCTATATTAAAAAATCTAGATTATAATGTCCTCATCAGTTCGCAAGAGGGTGAGGCGTTTAAATCTTTGCTTATAAAACGTCGAAATTGATAAATTATCTCATCCCTAACCCACATTCACACTCCCCCACCCCACCCCACCAAATTAATTTTTAAATAACACATACACAGACACACACACACACACAAAGATTACAATTCGTCATTGATATCGACCATAAAGTAATATAGTGTTTTTGTAGTTTGCACGTTTTTACTGTATGTTAACCTACCCCACACTACCCCCCAACACCACCACACACACATCGTAGTAAGAACATCTGCTGGTCTTTCAAATCGTATGAGGAAAATTAAGCAGCTTAGATTTCCTGCGTGACATTTCGTACTGCCACCGACTGAGTAGGTCTGTGATATTCTCGACTAGGACTAGGACGAATCATATTCAAATTTTTGAGATCCGGCTCCTGCCGGATGTTGCCAGATTTATGAAGTGAAATCTGGCCGGAGCTGGATCCAGAGATGGATTTGTAAAAATTACCGGATTCCGAATTTGCCGGAGCTGGATCCGAAATGCGGAACACTCCTATTTTCAATACACGGAAGCTGTTACCACTTACCTTACGTCCAGCCTTTGGCAAAGTAACACGTTAATCCGCCCCACCCACCCACATCCCCCCCAAAAAAACAACAACAACAAAAAACACACACTGTTTCGTGACATTTAAATTGATTATGACATGGCGACACGACGGCGTGAGCTACATGACAGGAAGGAGATGACATGTAAAAAGCCTATTAAAGCAACACATTCTGCTTGGATCGTATGGAATGGTGTATAAAAATATTTCTTGTACGCTTTACCTAAGTTATTTTGCACTGACCCTGTATACCTGGGGGTTTCCAAACTTTTCGCAAAGAGGAACATATTACAATATTATAATACATGAATTCAAAATATGGGCTAGCCAGATTAGCATAATCAACAAAGTGACACTGGTTGGCATTTAGTACAGGCTTTTGAATAATATGAATTTTTAAAATAAAAAAATGTGTGGCTTTTTATTTTTAGGGGGGGGGGGCGGGAAAAAGGAGGAGGAATACTATCTCAATTTTCATGACTTTATAAATGTCATATCACATCATTAGAAATGTACAAAAATTGGAAAATACAGGCAAGTTTTTGATTAAAGTAGGGCTGAAGAAATTAACGATTAATGAATAAATTATTCATTAAAAGTTTTAATCGATTAAAATTAATTGGATAAATTAAAATTCGATTAAAATTTAAGAAAATAATACTAATATTTTTATTTCCCATTTTTATAATTTATATTATAATTGTATTATTATTTATTTATTTAGCCGTGCATACGTAAACAAATCATTCGAGTAAACAATTATTTTTTCCCGATTAATCGAATAGATTTTAAAAAAATCCTTACCAGCCTAAGAATAAAGATGTTTATTTTCTACAACGTATCCCACAGTAAATAAAATCTCTTCAAATGTAACAAAAGCCAACAATGCTGAGTCTAAAATTCTGATTATAAATCTTATCTTAGATATACAGACACTCCTTCTATGCAGAAGATAATTGCGTCCACAGACAATGACAGATGATCTGTTGGCAAGTGATGCAGTGGTCACTGTAATATATATATATATTGTATAGGTATTTTAGCTTGATTTTTTAATTTAAAAACCAACTATTTAAATTCCACAATTAATTAACAATTTATACATTCATTTACCTGAGTTAACAGATATATGTCGTTAGTCTGATACAAGACAAAGAGAATTTCGATTAAGTCAGCTGAAAATCCAAGGTCGAAAATGTTCTTCAGAGAAATGTCAGATTGACATATTTAATAAGATTGTTAGTTTTAGTGTTACACTGGTCGCCAGCTCTGAGGAAACCTTCCGGTGGGGTTTAAACCCTAGTTAGGTCAGTGATGATCCCCACGCTTTGCGGCGATCTAAACTATATAGACTCGTAAGCTTTGCCGTGGTGACGCCAAAGTGATACTATGTTGATAGCGAGTCACAGTAGGGAAATTCCACACCTCCCTCGGGAGGCACACTTTAGTGGGAGGCGTTTTCGGCCCAGTGCCCTGGACGCCCAGGCGGCCGCTTGTAGCAGCGACCGCTCCGGGGGGGCTTCTCAGTCTTTACGTCCCTTAGGGGGCCAGAGGGCTGAGGGGGTTTTCCGGGAAGCCCCATGAAGAGCGCAGGCTCGGGACTGCTGATTTTCTTCAACATGTAGGATTTTCAGTGTTACACCATGTGGTAGTACCGCGTACATGTGGTGGGAGAGGGGTGGAAAGGGCAGACAGTCCCTGAAAGTTACTTGAGTGGTGTCGTCCCCCCCCCCCGTTTCATTTGATCTTTGTTAACTTTTAAAAAAAATGTTTTATTTTTACTTTGTTAATCAAAGGAAATTTACATAGGAGGGGGTGGGATGGACTGGCGACGACTGAGGTTCAACACCTGCTGGACTTTCACAACTATCTTAAAATAAACTCTTTCGAAAATAAGGTAACCAATGGTCCCCTACCATAACAAAACCTAAACACAACTGGTTTTCAGCATCGTCAGCTAATGAACTATGCAACCAAAGTGAGGCCAACCGATCAAAGCATTGTCGAGAACTTATCAACATTCAGCATTAAATTTTGTCAATATTTTTATTAGAGCATTTTAAATATTTCAGTCATTCAAATAAATCTAATGTCATCTATTGATTTATCGTCTTTGACTGTGTATCTTTCATTTATTTTTTGTATTGTATATAACTATATTGTACATAACTAAATCAAAATCAGCAACAGAGTAGTTATCAACGACCATCGAACATTTCGGTTTCAAACAAAGCGGAACTCTGGTTGTCGTTTAATATCTCAACTAAATACAGGTATGTGTGCCTGCATGTGATTAATGTGAATTCAAATAACGGAGATATATACATAAATGTGTGACTCATTAATACATGTGTCTGATTGGCCTGGGAACAAACTTGAATATTTACAGAATTTATTATCAGTTCTTTCAAATTATGGTAATTGCAACATGTTATCCATTGCACCGTGCATCATCTCATAAAATAGTCTACGAAAGATTCCATCATCTGGCTAAAACTATACGTCATACGTTTCATCACAGGGGAGAAAATAAACACCACAACGACTGAAAAAGATGTGCGATCGGTTTCTTATGTGTTGGTTGGTGCGCACCACACGTGCGTCCCTAAGTAGACGGGGGTGGTAGTTCAAGAGGCGGAGAAAGGCTCTAAGCTCTACCATATGACGAGTACGCCAGTGGCACGCAGCAATAGTATAGGGAGCCTTCTTCTTTAAGTTTAACTCGTACAAGAAAGTTGAAAAGAACAAGTGGGATGGTGGTGGTGGCGGCTGATCCTTAAAAAGGACAAAAGAAAAAAGTGTTTTTGTGTGTGGGGGGGGGATGTTAAAGCGGCGAGGAAGTGGACTAAGACAGGAGCCAGAGCAAGTGGGCCGTGGCGAACCCCCGGGGTAGAAAACTGGCCGAGGCTACCAGGGTTAGGGTTCCTCAGAAGTACTAAGTTCGGTCTCCCTGAATGTCAGCGGTGTGTGTGCTGTAGTGTCAGACCAACGGCGTAAAGGATGAGGCGAGTAAAGGAGATTTAATTAGGGCCGTGGCAGTAGCTTATGCTCTTTAATGTGAACTTTGAACCCAGCTCTGGCGCAACGATAACAATTTTTATTTATTATAACAGTATATTTTCTGTAAGAAAGATTGTTCTAATATCATGTAAAGTAGGTACATGTATGTCTTCTGCCCCGCACTCTGTTGTCGACTTTCGCAGTTTTTACTGGTACATATTTTCTAACCTTGATTTATAAGGAATTGTATATAGTACATGACTATGAGAGGTCTATTGTTTGCTTGATATAGAACTATAGAGTAGTTGTTTTTGGTATTATTTAACGCATTTTCACGCAGAACATGAAATAAGAAAAATATTTTATTTATTAAAACAGTATCTTATATATTCAATCGAAATTCATTTATTAATCGATTAATTTTTCACGATTCATTGAGAAAAATATATTTAATCATTTCCAGCCATAAACATTAATATAAATAATTTGCTATGTATGTCCCATTTGTACGTCCGTTCGTAGAGAAATCTGCGAACCGCTAAAAAAAAAAAAAACTTTGGAAAAAATTACTGCAACAAAAACAACTCTTTCCAACGTCCACATACAATTGTTCAATATGTAAATAAATGAATTAAAAAAAAAAAGTTCTGTATTACATTATTTTTTATTCTGATGTGTATGTTTTCAAAATTAATAGGATTCACCTGAAATATATTTATTTTTAAAAATTTCGTCATTTTTGACGGGTAATACACTAGTACATACACACCAGGGTTGCCAACCGTCCGTAAATTTACGGGCGGTCCGTAAAGATTTGTTGTAAAATTGTCAGTCCGTAAAATTCCGTAAAAAAATTGACAAACTCAACGTTTAAAAAAATATCACTAAATTATGTTTGTGATATCTATTTTCTTAATTTAAATTAAATTTTTAAAATTGTTTTAGTGGCATCCCGCGCTCTATTAATATATAATTGTAAGCGCTTTCTGGCAGAGGCGTCACTAGGGTTGGTTTCACCCAGGGCGGTATCTCATGGTGTCACCCCCTCATTATTTAATCCATAGAACTCCTCAGTGTTTTCCAGTGCCAAATAACGGGAATATATATAATTTTATGGTCTGGTGTCACCCCCCTGATGGTGTCAACCAGGGCGGCCCACCCCCTCCGCACCCCCTAGCGACGCCACTGCTTTCTGGATAGTTAGGCTCGCGTGGCGAGACGCATTGCGGCAAGATAGATTTGTTTATAGATAGATCGTTAGTTGTTCGTCACAATTACGCATAAATTATGACGACATGAGTGTAAAAAATAGTAGGTATTTGTTTTTTTTTTAAAGGGCGGAAAAGATGAATACAAGCGAAGACGATAGCGCACTATAGCCGCAGTGAAAACTGTGAAATAAACGAATATGAGGAAAAATTATTGTTAAAAAAAGCTAAAGTGAAAACAATATCCTTTTTTCAACCTAAATGGATTACAAATGGCGAATTTAAGGACTGGATGTCAACGGACAATGATTCCGAATACATCGCTGTATGTACGTGCTGTAGAAAGATATTAAGCGTTGCATCTGGTGGTGTACGAGACGTTCGCAGCCACGGTAGAAGCGCAAAACATATTCAGGCTTCCACATGGAACATTAGAAGTAGAACGCGTTTTTTCTGCTGTTAGTTTATTTTTAAAAAAAACTTGAGAAACAAATTGTCTACTCCAATGTTGGAAACTTTACTGACTGTGAGAAATGGACCGGGAAAAATTACTCCCACAATGATTGACAGTGTAAATGTTTCTATGTATGATCATACGCAAGAGGAATTAAACACTGTCAATGATGATGAATGTCATACTATAAACTAACGCTATAAAATATGAACATGGTAATAGAGACGTGCTCATTTGGAGACGTTACATTTTTAGCTGCAATGCTTGGATTATTCTTCATATTCTTTCGTTTTAAGGTAACAATTTTATGTTAAATGAGTCCGTAAAAATGTTAGTTTTGTCCGTAATTTTTTTTTTTTTAAATTCTTATGTTTGTCCGTAAATTTTATTTTATTGAGTTGGCAACCCTGATACACACTCCTATCAAAAGAGACGATTTTGATGTTTCCGCATTTAAATATTTTTTTTTGATATGGGTACTTAGATTTATTTTAAAATTTCTTTAAAAATCTCTCAGCAATGCACTTGATAAAAGTCTTGAGGGCCCCCCTCTATAGACACCGAGAATCTCTCTCCCAGATGATGGCTTGCTTTGAGGGACTTTCTTATTGACTTTGAGGACCTCTCTCTCATATGATGGCTTGCTTTGAGGGACTTTCCCATTGACTTTGAAGACTCCTCTCCCAGATGATGGCTTGCTTTGAGGGACTTTCCTATTGACTTTGAGGACCTCTCTACCAGATGATGGCTTGTTTTGAGGGAATTTCCTATTGAATTTGAGGACCTCTCTACCAGATGATGGCTTGTTATGAGGGACTTTCCTAATAACATTGAGAACCTTGCACCTTGATGATGACAGAGGCTTGCCGTGGGCTTCATGTGTTTATTTATTTTTTAGCATATGTTTAAAATTTTAAAAAAAGAAGATTCTTCTGGGAATATTTCTTTGTCTTTCATCAGAGATGTGCCAAGCATTTCTGTGGAAGTCATCATCCCTGACCCTTAAACAGCACGACTAAAACAGATCATCCCCTTGTTTGCATTCTCGCTCCTCATTCACCATCGGGTCTCGCAAGTGCTAAAAGATTTAAATTTAATGGCACGGACCGAATGCTTTGTGACTGGGTGATTAATTCCATTTGAGGAGTTCAAGCTCAAAGCTCGTCCTTACACATTGGTTCATTATGACTACTAGCCTAAAGAAAAAGTTTTACATCTTATAAAACTATAAGTATTTTAGATGGGTTTTATTTAAATTTAAAAAAAAAATCTTATAGTGCATTAAGTACGTCACGCTATTTTTGACAATTTTACCCCCCTCCCCCGTCACAAAGTGTCACTAATCTCTGACCCCTCCCCCCTGAGGTACGTCACACTTTCGTAAAACAATATATTTTTTATTAACAAAATATTTCAAATTGAACTGAAAACACCGTGACGTCACACATGGCTGGACCCCCCCTCCCCCTGTCACACTCACTTTCTCACAGCCCCTCCCCCCTCTGGAGCGTGACGGCCCCATAAATTTGAGTTGGGGTTCTTCTTTCTCCTATAATATGTCACGATTTATTGCATATTCTGATTAAGCAAATTTCTGTCTTTAAATACTTTAATCACATTGACTAGTCTAATATACTCTTCACAGACGTACTACCTACCACACATACTTACTGTCCACCACACATACTTACTGTCCACCACACTGACCAACTGCTCCTCATACGCCAACCAAACGTTACCAGTAATGTAGATTTACTGTAACGTAGATTTACTGCACACAAAACAGACCTACTGCTCACTACACAGAACTACTGCCTACTATACAAAACTACTTCTCACTACACAGACCTGCTGCCCACTACCTAGACCTGCTGCCCACTACTCAGACCTGCTGCCCACTACTCAGACCTGCTGCCCACTACTCAGACCTGCTGCCCTCTACCAAGACCTACTGCCCACTTCACAGACCTGTTGCCCACTACATGGTCCTACTCCCCACTAAGTCGCACACATCTGTACTGTTCCACGGCCGAGCACACGTCTAATGTCCCACACAGGAAGAATAATTGCCAGTTTACTGAGATCTTTCTTCGCGCTGTCCCGGAGACCTGTCATCGGGCAGTCGTACTTTTTTCTCTCTACTGGAAACGACACGCGCCATACCAGCGACCCCCACGGCAGTCCCTGTGCCGACGCGGAAATAGCCATTTCAAGAACTCCTGAACCTAGCCATTACTACTTACACAACATTTTCTTTTATGTCCACCCATGTAACAAAAGCCATCCATTCGGCTGAAGATTTCGGTTGGAACATCAATTTTCCTGCGAGTCACGAATCACGCGCCAAAAGTAAGACTATTATCTTGTTTCAGACTATTTTAACTGGCCTAATGATATATATATGTTTGGCATTTGAAATTCATTCTGGAAACAAATAGACTAAAAGTCAAATAAATACATAGGTCTTGTGCTAATTAGCAAATTAATTTATCAGTCAATTAATGATAAATTAGTTAACAAAAAGATTAATGTTATTGAATTTCAGAACCGGATTGTTAGAAATACTGTGTCTCATGATGACATATCTGCGTCAAATATATTTTTAAAATATTCAACTGCGTCGACACCATAAAAAAGTCTTAAAATGTGGTATAAAAAAAGAACTTGTTTGAAACAAACGTACCACCCTTTCCTCCTTTTCTAACATATCCATGAGCACAGGGTGTTACTAGTTCATATTAGATTTCAAAACCCCCAAGTTGCGTGGGAAAATTTCTACCCTAGCAGACAAAGTATTTAATCCTATTTAAACAAAGTCGCATAATAGTTTCACGAGTAGATTTACTATAGTTGTGCACTCAGCCAATAGGTCAAGTAATCGAGTGTGGAAGAACTCGGTCATTTACGGGGTTAAAAGAAAAAAAACAACGACATTTTTTAAATAAAAAAAATATATATCGTTAGTTGCATTTTCGTCGCAATCTTCCACAGAGGACGAGGTGGCGCTCCTGCAGGAACTCATTACTTGGTCCCAACGTTACGCATGTTTTCATCTACCGAGGATGAGGTTACAGCGAAATAAATTTCAAATCCATTCAGCGGGTAAAATTCCCCTTTGCCAAAAAATCTGGCTGCAGTAGAAGGCGTCAAAAAGAGACGCGAAGAAAAGTTGAAGAGAGATTTTTTTTAAAGAAGCAAGAAAAATAAAAGGGGAAAAAAAAGCTTGAGCAGTGGGAATAATTTGGTCTGCCGGGAGCGCTTTGTGCGGGCAAAGTTTATTACCCAGAGTTTTCAAACACATCATTTAACGGGTAATGAGGGCTGAGTCCTGCTGGGGTTGCGTTGCTCGGTGTTGGGGTGTTCGGTGTTGGGGTGTTCAGAGTTGGGGTGTGCAATGTTAGGGTGCTCGGTGTTGGGGTATTGGTGTGTTCAGAGTTGGGGTGTGCAATGTTAGGGATCTCGGTGTTGGTGTGTTCAGTGTTGGGTGTGCAGTGTTGGGTGTGCAGTGTTGGGTGTGCAGTGTTGGGTGTGCAGTGTTGGGGTGTTCGGTGTTGGGTGTTCAGTGTTGGGGTGTTCAGTGTTGGGGTGTGCAGTGTTGGGGTGTGCAGTGTTGGGGTTTCAGTTTTGGGTGTTCGGTGTTGGGATATTCAGTTTTGAGGTGCTTTGTTTTAGGGTGTTTTGTGTTGGGGTCTTAAGTGTTAGGGTTTTAACTGCTGGGGTGTTCGGTGTTGGGGTGTTTGGTGCTGTGGTGTTCAGTTTTGGGGCGTTCAGTGTTGGGGTGTTCGGTGTTGGGGTGTTCACTTTCGGGGTGCTTAGTGTTGGGGTGCACATAGTTTAGGGTGTTCAGTTTGAGGGTATTCAGTGGTGGGGAGTTCAGTGTTTGGGTGTTTAGTGTTTGTGTTCAGTATACAGCGTTACGGCGTGCAGTTTTAGTGTTTCGTTAGTAAGTAGCAGATGTAGATAACATGATCATGCATGATTTATCTTTTCGTACTGGTAAGCTCTTTTGGTTAATTTTAAAAAATGACAAAAAAATTCTCTGTCAACACAATAACATAGATACAAAAATAAATTGTGATATAAAAGAGGGAAAAACAAATTTAAATTAGCGGATGAATAACACGGCTATGCTCTAGCATACCACATATTAAAATAGGTTAAGAATACTTTTGTTTTGTTGTGGACTTTAAATATTTTAAAAGTCTATCTTTAAAAAAATCAAAATCATAACCTTGGATTTTTTATATACTGATAACAGTTTATGGATATAATAAAACATTTTCACAACCTCCACTTATGCACACCAAGAGAGCAGAAATGAGCGTCGCAACCAGGGAAAGATCGGGGTGTGTCTGTGAGGTGGGGATGGGGGAGGATGTAAGTCCTGCGAGATTTCCTCCACGGTTGGATGACTCAAGGCCAGTCTACGCTGTGTGGCCTCGGTTCCAGGTTCCTGTGACGAGGAAGAGAAAATCATTAAGCTCTATTAAACTACAGTAGACCACAACGCCGACCATGCCAACATGTGGGAAAATACTTACTTAAGAATTGGGAGGATTGGAACTTCAATTAAATTTTTGTATGGGGTGGTGGTGAGTAGGTGTGGGAGTAGGGGTGAGTTGAAGGGTGGGGAGTTGGGGTGTGAATAGAACAGAAGGTCTCTACAATAATTATAGAGAATTTTTTGTTCTATTAACTGATAACACTAGGCCGTTGAGAACTGATCGTAATGAAATGCTTAGCTGAAATTTACTGTGGAAAAGAATTGGAGGTGAACACTTTCAAATAGCGTGTCCAGATGTAGGGCATTTCAAGTTTCTAATTGATTTGTCTTTGGTAGAATTGAAAATGATATATTTTAATTTAAACAAAATCAACACATTTTTCGATTCTTTACCTATAAATAAAATCCATTAATCGTTTACGTTGTTTGACGCATTTAATGCAAAAGAAATATTTGCTTTAAAAAAAAGAAAACAAAAATATTATGAGATATCGGTTCAGAAAATAATGAAAGGAAGCCAGGTAAGAATAAAAAAAAACAAAAACAGTAGCGTATCTATTACAACTGTGTTTAAAAATTGTCATTATAAGAAACATTTAAATGAAATAAATTAACAAAAATATTATAGGAAATGATTGAGATTTCATGTTATCAGCAATATCAGTCTATAGTCTTATAGCCAAGGCCAATATGTCTTATCTTATCTTATCTGTTACTGACGCTCCTTCTAAACAGACGATTTTTGCGTCCTACGTTTATCTATTTATTGTGTTTAGTCCAACATTCTTAATAGTTTTAAATAGGGTTGTCATCGATTAATTTAAAATTAATAGTTAACTTTTGAAAAATTACCGAATAATTAATCGATAATTTTGATTAAAACTAAAAATAAGATGTATGACGTCATTAAATTGAAAATTTCAAGGGAAGTAACAAAACCAGGCAATTCACATTTTTTATTTAGATTTAAGTAGTTCAATATACTGTCAATGAATTTACTTTTTGTATTGTTAATGAAAAAAATACAATGTTTAATTGTTGATAGTAGTCTCCTTATAAAACAGCTTATTTTAAAGTTTACACTTTAAAAATCTTTTTTTATAAATGGAGAATTTTGTACGCAAAAAAGCAACTATTTATTAATAATTGATTATTTATTGAAAAATCGGTCTAAACTTCTAAAGCATTTTCAATAAATGTAATAGCTATTTTAACGATTAAAATAATTGTAATCGATAAAATGTTTTACCGATTAATCGAAAAATTCATCGATAATTTCCGCAGCCCTAGTTTTAAATGATGTTTAAGTGTTGGCTTTCTTGGTTTCTTCAGGCAACCCATTCCACGCCCAAATATTTTTGAAAGATAACTAGATCCAAGGCAATCCTAAGCCAAAAGCTGTTAAGGAAATGATAAATATACAGTTAGAGTCATGTTTGACTCTTGTTATACAACTGTTGTCTAAAATTCTCATTGAGGAATCTAAGCGCTGTAGTAAGAGACAACTTCTACGGCCCATTTAAGGCATATACATAATATGTGTGTGTGTGTGTGCGTGGATAAACACTACTGGGTGCTTGAGGAAAACTTTAATTACGGTAAGGTAGAGGTCACATCTCTAGGTCTGGTCGGACTAAATCTAAACCTGATCTCACAAAGTTGTATGACGTCACAGTCACATCTCTAGGTCTGGTCGGACTAAATCTAAACCTGATCTCACAAAGTTGTATGGCGTACAATTGATAATGTTTTGAAATATGACCAGAAACCTTTACCTAATTTAACAAAGTTATTTCATTTGATTTTAAACAACAATTTATTTGAAATTCTGAAAATGGGCGATATTTCTGGTTATTTGTCATTGAAAATTAAAAAAAACAACAACAAAAGAATTATGTGTGTTTTTACACAATTATTTTAACTTTAATTTTTTAATATATTTTTAAAATTTAAAGATTTTTATTATTTTTTTTTTAAAGTTTAAATTGTTACTTAATTTTTTTTAAAATACACAAAGCTATACAAAAGTAAAATTATTTACTTATTAAATCCTAGGTAAAGCAGCCATACCTGAAAGGGCAATAAGCAAATAGTGTACGTTAATTCCCCCAAACAAACTATTAACTTAATAAAGCAGAGCATGTCAACCACGGCAATTTTAGCAAAATGCAATGAACACATGCATTGGAAAATTGAGTAGTGACAAAATGCGATTTTTCACAAACAGTTAACACTTGCTGGCCACATAAACATACACAGATTGGATATGTGAGAGTTGACATAACATCTGAATTAAAAACAAGAGTAGTTTTTAAAAAAAATTGTTTCGTCTAGTGACATTCTAATTAAAATGTAGAGAATAATTTAAACAGTCCTAAAAAAAAAGATCAACGTGCAAAGATTAAGTGTGAAGAATTGAAGAAAATCGCTAAATATTGCCAAAAGATTTATGTTGTTCTTCTTCACGAGCTTTACAAATTATGTATTCCTCATAAAACAATACAATACTAGAGGTTATCGGATTTCGGCAAGTCCAGAATTCTGCCATTTTTACAAATCCGGCTTCGGTCGGTTTTCGCTTCATAAATACGTCGAAATCCGGACGAAAAAAAAATGAATCCGGTAGTTATAACCTATCATGGACAAGCAAGCCCCTGTCATGTTCGCTGATATTAGATAAAATATGCACCTCCTATTATGGCTTTTCTATCCTTGTCTTAAGCGTCGCTGACCTGGTCATCCTGAAGCGTTTCCAGACTGACCATCTCAAAATGTCAAACTTGTCCTCTACTTAGCGCGAGCCAGACTGACCGTGTTTATGAAAGCCCCCGGAGGACCTGCAGCGATATTCGCTGGACCCAAGTCTAAGTGACCAGGTCAATGATGATGACTCCCATATTACCCATCAGCCTCCTGCCAGCAGAGATAGCAAATGTCAAGGTGATAAGCACGCCAGAAGGAGCAGTTGTAAGCCAGGTTCACTTTTAAAAAAATGTTATCAGTAATAGTGGATCCTATGCGGCTGATCAACTATATGATTCGGCTTAGAAACTTGGTCAAAATATAGAATAAAAGGATTTAAATAAATACTTGTAAAACATTTATTACGATTAAAGTTCGGATTGTGAGAATAATTACATGCATTGTCGATTTTGAGATAAAGTGATAAAAAAAGTCCGGTGCGTTCGACTAAAATTAAGTTAAACTGCCTTAGAACCTGATATTTTGTGGGTAGAGTAAACATAATTTTTTAAAAGGGGCATGGTATGAGCCATTTTTCTCGGGAACTCTAAATAATTATAAGGTTTCTTGTTTTGAATTACAAATACAATGTTAGATATACTTTAAAGCAGAGAGAGAGAGAGAGAGAGAAAGAGAGAGAGAGAGAGAGACGGAGGAGAAGAGAGAGGGGTGGAAGAGAGAGAAAGAGAGATATATATATATAGAGAGAGAGAAAGGCTGAGGGAGAGAGAGAGGATATACAATAGAGAGAGAGAGAGAGAGAGAGAGAGAGAGAGAGAGAGAGAGAGAGAGAGAGAGAGAGAGAGAGAGTTACAGTTATTATTTTTGAATTATCAACAGATATCTTCGGAGACTTGAATAAGGGAAATAAGCCTGACCCGTCTAGCGAAAGGTCAGTTGCTGCGGACTGAAAAGATTTGAACTCATCTTTAAATAAAGTAGACGTGAAATCAAGCTGATATTCCCCATGCAAGGAATTAACAAAATCTATATAAAGTCAGCACTCGTATTTATGACAGATTATTGCGCCAGCCCATAAGCTAAAATCAATACCTCTTTTAAAAAATTATGTTGTGCTATTTTCTTTTTTACAAACAGGTATTTGTTATAATCCAATAGTTCAGAAATGTACATTTTTCTTCAGGAGTCAGTTGTTTCTTGTTACCTCATGAAACGCCCAGAAAAGTGTATTTTCTTTATTTTTCTCCTTGACAATTATTGCAAAACCCAAGTCTCTTGTTATTATTTCTCAGCATTGACTTAAATAAAATCCTGGCTTTCTAACAAAATCCCATTCAAGCTGTCTCTCTAAAAGAAAAAAAAATCAGCAGCCTAGCTCCACCCATGAAGACCTAGTTTCTCATCGTGGGAACGCTACCCTTTAGACCCACGTATCGAAATTCGAGGTGTTACTGACCATTACGGGGGCCTTCTTGGTATCGCGTCCCATTATCATAACATTTTTTATTCATTGTTACTGCCCGGGGTGTCTCGGGTCTCATCGTGCAGACCAGGCTAGAGCTCTATTGTTACTGTGCCTAGGAGGCGGGCCTGTAAACACGGTGTCTCTCAAGGTTTTGCTCCAAGGCAATGCATCCTATGTCTCAGGACAGCTGCTCACGCTGTCTACAGTATTTGACTATCAGGCGATTGCAGATTTATTTTAAAGAAATCTCCCTACCCACACCCAACAAAGAAAAGGAAACAAAAAACGTTAAAAATGTTTGAGATTCAAGGGTGTGTCGGGGAAAAAAAGGGGGGGGAGGGGTGGGTGGCGGCATAAGTTAAAAGTTTCAGTTTCTGGCTCTGTCCTCACTACAATTGGAGGCTCTATATTTTCCTGAATAACAATGAAAAAGAGAATTACTTTTTTGTTGTAGATCTATTATTATTTTTTTTTAAATGACGCGTAAATTTGATTATGATAGCTTAGAAACAACCAGATAAAAGAATGTATTCTATCAATCTACAGTGAATAATGGGACCTAACATCAGAATCAACGCTTTTTAATACACGCTATCCCAAAATATTAATAAATTTACTTTTTAAAATAATCCCATAGAGGCTGTGGTCTGAAAAAGACGCACATTAATACTTGAATCATTTATTTAATTCTTTCAAAGAGTTGCTTTTTGAAAACATTTTATTTTCAATTCAAAACTTTGTAATAAGAAGAAGGTCAAAAGTTTCAGAAGTGCACCTGTCATATCTTCTCCAACACCCGTTCTGTGGCAAAAATGAAAACAATATTTAAAAACTGAAGTTTTAATTGAAGCACCTGTTGAAAATTTTATAAGATTTGCAGCTTTACAAAAGACGATCATAAACGTTTGCTATGCTTTTAATAAATATAGAGAGTCGTTACATAGAGAGAGAGAGAGAGAGAGAGAGAGAGAGAGAGAGAGAGAGAGAGAGAGAAAGAAACAATAAGGTTTAATAAGGTTTAAGGTTGCACAGACTGGTAATTGTGTGAATAGGCACTTAAAAATGTTTATTATTTCACGGCATTAACGGAATCCAATTTATATTTCTAAAAAAAGTTTAGTCCTTGAATCCAGACGAGCGGTATAATCAGGGATGGGATGGGAGTGGCCGACGCTATTTCCACAGATCAGCAATAAAATTTAATTGTGCTGAAAGTGAACTAAGTATTTAAATTATTATTCACCCTATTGCTTTCGTAACGAATATACTAACGGGTCTTTCTGGCAGCTATAGTTATGTAACCTTGGTTCATGGGCATAGCCAGGATTGTGTCTGAGACGGGCTCTAGAATTTTTCCGTTCTAAGGAGAAACAACACCCCCCCCCACTCCCCGCAATTAGTCAAAGGCAACCATTCTACGCCACTCTGTGACACCGTAGTGCCACGTAACTAAAATATTATGTAATTTTAATTTTAAAATATATTTCAAGCAAAGTTTCATTTATTCTCTCGTGGTAATTTTGAAAGTGTACATTGGTATAATGAACTGATTTTTATATACAAAAAGTTTTTGACCGCTAACATTTTGTGACGCGTCAAAAATGTACTCTTTGCTTTGCATTATAAATCTTAAGGCTTAAGGGATCTGACAACGTAACTAAAGTTATAGTAGTGTCTGTGCGGCGATCAGATGATGTGGCCCGCAAAAGGTGACGCTCTCACATATAAAGTTTGGATGTTGTAGTAAAAAAAACAACAACAATAACTCGGGCGTGGCATGGGGTGCCTAAAGAAACCTGGAGAATCAACACTTTATTAACATTAAAAACTCTAAAAATGATGCAGGAGTAGAAACAAACCATGGATAAGCGTAGGTCCCAATAATCTATCTGTATAGAAAGAGCGTCTGTAACAGGGGATAAAGATAGGAAATCCAATGCCTGAACGGCTCAATTTATGACTGTAAAATGTCGAATAGCGTGTAGTCTACGCATTTACTAATAACACGTTTCCAGGTCATTACAGGTCATTCGATCATCATACTTTACATAAGTCTGTTTTGCATCTGAAAGTTTTTAAAAAAAAATTATTAATTTTTAAAAAATGCAGGTCGTTCTTAATATCCCATTGTCGTCGTCCCACCCACCCCCAACCGCCCACCCGACTCCGTGTAAATGTCTTATAAAATAAACAATTAGGAAGTGATATATTGTGCTGCCCAGGATGGACTTAGTTTTTCACTTCAAATAAAACCTGAGGACTCCTTGAAATAGCAAAAATACATGTGGCAGGTGCGCACAGTTTTCAATGTCATTATGACTGCAGCAGGTTTATATATATTATATAGCCAAATGAAGCAATATTTTGTGTGCACTAAGATTGGTATGCAATAAGTCAATAACGTGATATTTGAGCAGTAAAGATTAAAAGTTTAAATTTAAACTAAACGACCATATATTCTTAAAAATAAATTAAAAAATAAGAAAAAGTTATTTAATATTTAATTTGAATTATTTGATCTATAAATATTGCTGACTTATGAACTTATGTCCTGTCAATTGTGAATATTGTGGCATAATGGATTGGAAAACATGAACAAACAAAAGGGAACTTTTTAAACTGTTCCAAATAATTATTTTTGTTCTCAATAAAAGCAATGTTGATATATTTAAACGATCTTCACTATTAAGCCTATACTATTATATACTTTCCTTTCATGCTTTTATTTGTTTTTTTGTTTTCTTTCTTTAAACTCAAAATTACAATTACAGTACAGTAGCCTAAGGAGTTAAGTAGCAGTCAGTAGCCTACTAATTAGACTACTAATAGTAGACTACATGTAAGGGTATATATATGACCCTGACAAGACGTCAAAAAACAACATTATTTTGTGACATCTTGTCAGACTCATGCGTGTTATCCATCTGTTGTCTCACCAACATTTTGTTCGATTTGTAAGGGTACGGTCTAAAGTGGCTTCCAAATAAAGTTTTATATCCTCGCTCCGACCTGGTGGGTTCAAACGTGATCTTGAAATAAGCCATTCATTTAATTATCTCAATTAAAAAAGATCATTTTAATGCATTTTGCAATTAACAATCAACGATTATGTATAATTTTAATTAGTTAGTTAAAACTAATGAACCTAAAGCTACATGACATAAATGTTACATAGTTACAGTAATAAAAGAAATAGCATTATTTACAATAATACAATATTTAGCAGGCCTACGCATCCGCATACAAAATACATGATGTATATTATCGTAAATGTAATAATGTAGGTTTATTTTAAAAGCATGTGTTTTTATATAAATATTTCATTAAATGAAATATCAAAATTATATCTACGTTTTGCTGGAATAACAGTAAAATGCAGGCTCTTTTGGATTCCTTATAAATGAAATGGGCTGGAGCAAAATAAAACAATTATGACTCTTCTCGGTTCTTTTCGTTTTTTGTCGGTAATGTTCATTCCGGTTTTCAAGTGTAAACAGTAAAAGTAAATACTTTAACTTAAACGTTAAAAATTATAATTATTACCATTTGTACAAAATTTGAACATTTAAAAACAAACAAAAACAGCAACCAGCAGCATCTTTAAAAAATTCAGGTAGTTATATTATTATTATTATATAATTTAATTTGTTTTCATTTACTATTTACTATTTACGATATATAATATAACCTAGACTTACTTACTAGACTAAAAATACTAAAACTAAAATCTAGCCCTTTAATGTTTATTGTTTATCATACTCAGTAAGTAGTAAGTAAGTTGTTCAGTAGTAAGTTACAAGAAGTTCTAATCAAGAAGTAGAAGACAAATGGTCAAAAGTTTGAATTAACATTGTCCATTAAACTTAAACTCTAAATAACAAAACATGAAATTTAAGTTAACCAATTACCAAATTCAAATGTGGGCTATTAATAATAATATAATATTGACTAATTGAGTGAAACAAACAGGCAGACTATGACCATGGTAACATGGTATGACTATGAGTCTTTGAGTACTATTACTACTATGACATGGGCCATCATAGAATAGAATCATAGGCATAGATAGGGCAAGGCTTATCTTATACTTAAAAGTATAACTTATTCTATACAATTTTTACCTGGTTTACAGTTTACACTTCACTTACACTTACACTATCAGTGAGTTGTCAGTGACAGTGTGACTATATTTATCAGCGGCCAGAATTCAGCAGTTATCTATTTTTTCCATTAAACAGTCCTCTAAAATTATGTTTAGTACGAGAATGAGTCTTAATGTAAATATTTAATTATTATCATAGCATAAGTATAGTTCAAGTTTTATAATTTAAAAACTAATTTTTAAAAAAAAGATGTCTTCTAAAAATATTATATTGTTAGATTTTAAACTGCTAATTGTCTATTATTAATTCAAAATTTATATATAATTACTGTAAATAGTGATGGTGAACCTATGGCACATGTGCCACAGGGGCATTTAGAGCCTCATCAGCGGCATGTGACAAAAATATTATTTCCAAACTCCCATCTTTGGGTTTCATTGAAGTTTTGGTACTTTGCTATAAATATGTTGGTTTTTGGTTGAATTGTGGGAATGCGGGACCAACGAGGTTCGCCATCACTGATATATAATATATAAAATAAATGTGCTTCCTTAATTTTGAAGAAGAACAAATTGGGAAATATTTCATTTGTATCACTGTCACCTGTTGTCAGTTTTTTTACTTGTAACTTATTTGTCTATTGGGCCGCTTTCACACTTGTAGGCGTCACTGGCGTGTATTACTGTACTGACACATTCCGGCTCACATTAAAACACATAAGTACTTTGTAATATAATTAACTTTAATCGAATACTAGAACTTATGTACAGTTTTTACATCAATGAAATCAGTTGAGCATCTTGCTTGTCTTTCCTCATGCACACTTTCAACTCTTATTGCCTTCTGGAATTCATCCATCACATGATCTCTCTCTACCAATCATACATCAAATACTATCATGTGACACTACTTCAATACTCTATGTAGAAAACCTTAACAAATGAACTTGGCAAGTGATTTCCTCATCTTCATGAATGTCTTTGGAGCTGAACAGTTATCCATGTAGGCACATTTTAAAAAATTAACAATATAAATTAAGCATAACATTTATGCAATGCCCTTACTTTTTACACATGAATGAGTTCCCTGTAATGGAGTTTGTGACACATCTTCAGTTACTGAAGCAAGTGCATTTGATTTTTTAATTTTGGATATCATGCAACATTTACAATAAAACCAAAGGCCAGCTAACATTAGTGCAACCAGGCGGGGGGGGGGGGGG
>MUZC01004442.1:152011-179982 GCA_002072015.1 Radix auricularia | reverse complement strand
TATATATATATATATAGTTATCTCCATGTAAAGCGCTGTGAGCCCGGCTCCTATCTGGGATACAGCGCTATATAAATTATCATATTATTATTATTTGTTAAGCATCAAACACGACACATGCGCTCAGAACTCAAAGCTCTTATGTCGACACCCCCACCCCACTCCACCTCCCACTCGCGCTACTGATGTTAGAGGGTATAGCAAAATATTGCTCATTTAGCTTGATTATTCTATTTAAAGGTATGTATGTTTCTCAATCCAATGTTCATTATTTAGTTCCCCCGGGCCAGTGAACCAAATCTTAAGTCGTCTCCGCTGACTCTTTATTAATGGCTGCAGGCGTGTCATCTGGCCAAATGTTTAAATTCATATTCACCCCGTGTAGAGCTAAAGTTCATCATGCTTTCCTTGTTAATTGTTGAACCAGTTGTAAATAAGTGTTGCTGCTTCTGCTGCTGTTTATTTTTATTTTTTTAACGTAGTTTCCTTGGGGAAAATTGAGTTTATAATTTATATATTTGAATTGTCCGTCATGTTCGAGGGATGAACTGCATCTGCTCCTAAACCATACCAGATAAAGGGTTCGGGATTTTTAAAATAGTTAAGGAGGTCCCAACGATGTGTACGGCCAAAAAAAAAAAAGAAACAGAAAGGTTCACTGGATTTCCTTGGGGGGGGGGGGGCAGAAAGAAAGAAAAAAACAACAAAAAACAACAACAAAAAACAACAGTGTTTTGTCAATTTCTCGGCAATCATAACACCTATCCGGTTAAAACAAACGCCAAACGATAGCTTGGAATATTTAGAACAATATTGGAGAAGAAATTTTTTAAGAAATCTCTTTTCGTTCGACTCCCGTAATTTTAGCAGCAATTAGTAGATAGTACTAGTAGATCTAAATAGCAATTGTTTTGTTTACTTTCAGAATTAATTGATTTGAAGTGACTTTTAATGTAATCTAGAATGATTTCCCTTGAATAAAAAATGTCAGAAATTCTGTCTTTGAAATTGCGTTTAATACTCATTCGAGTTTTTATTACTTGATTACACATCACCTTTATTTCTTTAAAAAAAAATGTAAATATTTTCTTTCTTTCTTCCACCAAGCCTTGTCTTGGGGAAAACGAGCCCACTATAATCCACATTGAACACATTGTATTCACCTCTTAGAAGCTTAGATTTAAATAAAAAAGTTAACTAAAAACATACAGTTGTAAACAGTATAGAGCTCTTATTTTAATGATGCAAAAAAGAAAAACAATCTCCATTGAATTAAATAAATAATCTTAGCATTGGAAATTCGAAATAAATGCCTTGAGTATAAATAGCTTATCTTATCTTATCTTAAATGTTACAGACGCTCCTTCTGTACAGAAGATTATTGCGTCCTACGTATTTCTATGGTTTGTGTTTAGTCCTGTATTCTTACTAGAGTTTTAAATGATGATAAAGTGTTGGCTTTCCTGGTTTCTTCAGGCAACCCATTCCACGCCCGAATACCGGACGGAAAGAAAGAAAACTTGTATGTGTTTGTTCTCGCATATGGAATAAGAAAAGTTTTTATCTTTATGTCTATCTAAGGGTTGTAATAAGTTATCTTTGTGTTGTATTTCTAAATTAGAATTAATTGCCTTATGTATAATTACTAATTTACTCTTGGTTCTTCTATCCTCTAGTGTTTCAAGGTTTAATGATTTAACTAATGGTGTTACTCTTGTCAGTTTTGGATATTCTCCAGTAATGAATCTGACAGCTCTTTTTTGGATTTGTTCTAACTTATCAATATTTTCTTAGGTGGATGGGTCCCATACAGAATATGCATATTCTAGTATAGGTCTCACCAGAGTGAGGTAGCATTTTAGTTTTATATCTTTGTTACACTTGTAAAAGTTTCTTTTTATAAAGCCTAAGGTTTTGTTTGATTTTTTAATAACTTTATTGACATGGGATTCCAAGATACTTTCTCATTTATTATGACTCCTAAGTAATTTGCATCTTTAGTTTGGGTTAGTTCTTTTCCATGAATGAAGTATTTTGAATTTATTTGTTTCTTTTTCTGTGTTACTCTTAGCAGTTGACATTTTTCTGGGTGGAAGGACATACTCCAGTTAGTTTCCCATTTTATTAATTCATCTAAATCTTTTTGTAAAATTTTGCTATCTTGTTCTGACTTGATTGTTCTATAGATTAAACAATCATCAGCAAATAACCTAACTTTTGTTCCTATTGAGATATTGTTGGGTAAATCATTTATATAAATTAAAAATAGTAACGGACATTGGACAGTTCCTTGTGGAACTCCTGAGTTAAGCTTTATTGGTTAAGATTTAGATCCATTAATTATTACAGTTTGCTCCCTACCCAATAGGAAGATCTCATTTGATAATCTTGAGTCACTGGAGAAATCTTAGCAAGTCGCGTAGAAAAGCTTTATCCTTCAAGTGGGTTGGTTCCCTGAAGAGCCCTTGCCCTAGTCGGAGCCCCCACCTCCTCCCCAAAACTCTTGTAAAACTCTTGAACCCTCGTTGTTTTATCAAAAGTCAATAAAAAATAAAAATGATTGACGTCATTTCTTTACTTTATTTTTCATTCTAATTTCTTATATTTAAAGTCCCAGTAAAAAAACGTGATACTGAGTAGACCTTTTGTACGAGCTGCAACACAGCCCCTCTCTCCAAGCCCGCACTAGAATTGTGTGCTTTGAGATTCTAGATAACACTAGACAATGGATTGACGAGGATGGCTACATGCGGTCGTGATACAATCTGGATTAAGGTGGATTAACTCATAGTTTTTTTGTTTTTTTTTTAAACCGCTGATGAATATTGTCGCGTCTTTTGTGCCCCTGTCCGTTGTGAGGAAATGTATAGAACAGAAATTTATCCGTCGGACGAGATGCACCCATCTTGTAATTACATGTTTGGAGGATTAACAAAAAATACAATAAACTCTATGAGATTTAAACCTTTACACAGAGTGATTCGATTTTCAGAAAAGTTTGATTTTAAAACGGAGTGTATTTCAATAACGTGGCCCGGAGGATTTCAATTGCTTATCCCTTTATCGTGCAAGACCACGATCGCGTGTATGTAAAATCCAAAAATAAATATCTAAAATATTTTTGAGTGTTAAGAAAAAATTCAAGTATTTTCACTGCATTTCCCGCAATCCCACAAATGGATCTGCCTGTCTTTNAAAAAAAAAAAAAAAAAAAATAAAATAAATAATTAAAAATAAATATATTTTGCTGCTATTCAGCTATATTTATTAAGTTCTCATACCAAAAATTCATTACATATTTTTCCCTGCAGGGTCGACTGCTTGGCGTGGTACTCAGTTATCTAAACATGTACCTGTGTATGTCTATGGTGAATACAGAATCCGTTAATATAACAAACTATTCCTCATACCACTGATGTAGGGGGTCAAGGATGTGGCGGTCACCTATTTCAAGGAACACAATAATGTTTTAAATCATGGATGCTTTAAGCCTGCATTCGCAATTATCTAAAATATAAAAGAGATAACCCTAACTCTGTCTTAAGGGAAAAGAAAACCGCTGTGCCTTAAGTTTAGTTTGCGATTTTAGTTAACACTGCATAAGCTGAAATCGGATCACTCGGCTGGTAAGCCACAGTGTCTATGTTAAAGAAAACGAACCATACTTGTCTCTCATAAAACTAACATACCCTGAACCCGTCAGTTATGTGACCAGAGGGATTAGTCGGAAACAATGAGTGTTAACTACAGGCGATCTGCCCTAATCTCACCGCTGTTAAGCCAGAGATAAGATTGGTTCAGCTGCTCGTAATCCTTCGAGTATGTGTTGATTGCTGGCCTCGGGAAAGGAGAAGTCAGTGCAAGGACGTTTTTTTCTTCTCTTCCCGAGCGTCCTTACAGTCCATTGTTTTAAGTTGGGAAAGGTGGGCGAAGAAGTATGTTAGTATTGGCGAGTTTAGTACTTACCGTCACAGGTAAACAAAACTGTTAGAATAGGATAATACGAGAAGAGAATCTGCAAACAAGTTGCGTGAAAGACTTGAAAAAAGAAAGGTATTGAAATAAGTCTACAACCTGGTTATGCAAAGTCATCGTGTCACAAGTCCAACGCATTCGCTGAAAAAATGTTAGAACATCGCCAAATAATCAGAAGCGTAACAGGGGTTTCCGCGCCCTTGGCTTATTCATTTTTGGCCCCCCTAACAAATTGATATTAAAAAAATCCAAAAGTTAGGGAAATAATACATTTGAATTTGAATAAATTTAAGGATTTTCCCTCGGCACCCATGGCCACTGCCCCTATTGTCAAAAATTTCAATGAACGTACTTTTCTGGAATATAGAGACATTTTTGTAGGTCTTTAAAAGTGAATAGATCAAGGTTCGATGGGGTTAAACATACAAAAAAGAATAATTACTCATTTTAATGTTTATAGAGAACTTCTTCTGTTTGTGTATACTACCCTAACAAGCTTCAATTGTGTTGGCTATAATCTCACAATGTATCTCCTTTCCATTTGAATGCATTGGAACTAAAGGCTGTAGATATCTTTAATTAACATTCCACTACTTTTATCAGTTTACAATAATTTGACATGCTACTTTCTTGAATTATAAAAAAAAAAAAAAAAGAAAGCAAGCAACAACAACATAAAATAACGTTACTAAATTATTCCTAGGTAGCCGTTTTTAAGATATTTTGAATAAAATGTGGAGCCTTTTGTCATTTGAATTTTTAAAAGTTTATTTTTAACTCGAATTCGAATATGAAAAGTAGCAGGCAAAATCTAAATGAAACCATCCATGTGTAACAAAAGGAACGATTCAGGAAGTCTAGGCCTTGAGTAACCAAAGGAAAGAGACAGTGCAGCAAGCCTTGATCTAAAACTGCTGGCCATGTAAAGGGAGATCTCCGCGTCTCTATAAATAATGATTTGCTACAGTAGGCGGGGAGCTACGTGAGATCTGGATTACGCCCCTTGCAGATGGCGAATCCCCCCTTACCGATGTTGATTCCATGCCAGTCTACAATAAATCATCAACATTAAACATCCGAGACCCGCTCTAATATACGTGCACCTGTGCGCTACTCCGTCTCCCCTACCCACGGTGTTCACACCTCATTCGATAATGCGGTCCCCAGATTTTTGCCATCCCAATCCAACCTTGAGGTCAAACAATTTGCAAACAGGACAATATTGATTTCAGTATAGAAAAATATTATTAATAGATTGACAGCCTTTGACACTCAGAAGTTCGCAATAGCTAATTCAATGATTCCGAGCATCTTTTTTTTTTTTTTGGATACTGTTATACATTTAAATAACGTGAGAACCCGTGTTTGCAACCCGGAGATCCTGGATCTGAGGTGGCATACTCTGATCTTTGGCGGAGAACTTTTGGTCTTTGTGTCTCGTTTCTAGAATAGTCGGTGGGAGACATTCAAAAAGAATCGTCAGCACTTGTCCTTTAGCCACCTTTACTTGGTGTCATTATGTTGCGTTAGTAATTGGCGGTTGACTCGATCCAGACTCTGGCAAGAATCGATGCAAGGTTGTTTTCTTTGCCATTTAATCGCGACCTTTCTATATTAGCAGGGTCTCCTCTATATTGAGGTTACTTAACCTTATATCGTTTTGTCGATTTTAGTCGTAGCTCATATATTTTGCTCACGTGCTTTGCAATTTCATGATAACATGCGAGATTTTGTCTATTTTCTATCTCATAGATTAGTTTTTTTTAATGCTGTGTTGAAAGCTGTATAAACGGCTTTTGAGTGTCACGACAAGCTTGTGATTACTTGATGCCGAGAAAAAGGACATGTAAGCCTGATATCTTTGAATCAGACTTGTGTAAATATAGAATGCGTATTCGGAAAAGCTTTGGTGATTAAGGGAATTATTCAAACCTAAGTTTTTGATAAGGACACCTCAGCCCAGACTTACAGAGTTTTTGTCGCATATGATGGCTGTTGTTTTTCTGCGTTTAATGTAGAATACATTTTTAACAGCAAAATTTCGACACCCCCCAAAAAAAATAAAATAAATAATAATTTAAAAAATCCAAAACTGATTTGCCGACGCTCTACATGTTGACTGCTTTCACAACCTGCATTTTAGCTTCTTATGTGCTATTGTAAATGGCCAGTGCTTTCTAAAATTATTTTATGTTTTTTTAAAAAGTCATTGAAAATGTTGGATGATATCCGGAGCATGCATGCAATTTTGAAGGCCCTACGTTGTAACGCAAATTTTTAGCTACAACTTTGACAGTCTGTCAGCTCATCATAAAAAATTGAATAATGTTCTTTTATTATTACTATTACAACTTTATTATAGAGAAGAAATAACTGAGTCCAGCGACATGGAATGAGCTCCTGAAACAGGAAAATCCTCTCTGCTATTACGCTATTACCGAAGAATTAGTTCTCTCTGAGTCCAAGTCTAGAATGACATCACCTGGACCAAAATTCTCTACTTCATCAGCTACATTTGGCACTGATTGCGCGTCTCAAGTCCGAATTGCAACAATGTTAAAGCGTGTGATATATATATATATATATATATATATACAATCAAGCGGGTGTCAGGGGGCGTTGAACAGTGATCAAGAGTATGTAAGCCTTTTGGTATTTGACGCCATCAAGTCAAGTGGCTTTGCGTTAGGCTATTGATCTAGTGATCGCGATTAGATCATTGAACTAGTGGTTGCCAGGGATTGTATTTCGCCGGGGGAATCTTTGGTAGTGTTTCTTCTCCTCTGGTTTGTCAGTCTTCGTTGTTTGGAACGTTACACCAATACAACATATTTTTATAGCATGGTACTATATCCAAACAAAGGTATTACGATATGCTACCTAACTTCAAAACACCAGCACACAATAAAATGCTTATAAAATGTCTTTGTATGGAAATAAAAACACAGGTACGTCTGACTCTTTTAACATTTTCATTCTTTAAATATATGCACTCCACCACTCCACAGAGTGTGCTGCCAATATTTCTTAGTGCTGAATGTTCAACTCAAAGTAAATAGTAAATAGTACTCAAGCTGTTGGGAAAGTCTCAGTCCATACACGGATCTCGAACACCCACGTGCTAACATAACGTGCAAACACTCCACATCACTAGCGCGACACCTCTGAAGGGAGGGTCGAGGGAACTCAACACTCTGGGTGTCAAAAGCTTTGACAAACACTTCATTAACAGACTCCAGTCTCAACGGTACGCCGGAACCCGCGAAAATGTTGCAGCTGAGAGATTTATGTTGTACTAAAACACCGCGGATGAACAGTCGAGGGTGCTTGGCTGCTCCGGGACAGATCACCTTATCCGTGGTAGACGCCGCTGGGTAAAATAGTGTCAACTGTTAACAAGTGCAACTTCCCGTTTGTTTAAGTAAAAGTCTTACCTGTCCACACCGCAGCTCAGAGGAGTGCTGGCTTCCTGTTGCACTATAATATAATGCTCTTATCTTTGCTTGGCAGACAGTGTCAGGGATTGTCTTGTACACAATGGAGGTAGTAGACATGGGGAGTGGGGGGGGGGGGGAGGTGATATTTTGAGTAAATTTTATTTTTTAAATTCGAGATGCTCAAATGCTTTTTTCCTCAAGAATTTGAATTGAGTCGGGGGGGGGGTAGAGAAAGAAACATTTCGTATAACTGAGCAAGTTGTTCACTGAGGACATACAAAAGGAGAAAGGGTGGGGGATTCCTTGTCACACGCTATCAAAAGGGCAAAATATTTTAGATGTCAGTTCATGCTTTTTGACAATTTTGTTTTTATTTATTAATTAACTATTAACACTATTTTAAAGTTGAAAAACAAATACACTAAAAAACACCTCATCTCGCTTTCTCACTTTACAATCATAACTAGAACTAGGTTGTCTCCATTGCTTTATTTAAATGATAGATTTTTAAATTTGATCATAATTAGAAATAATCAGCTTGAACATCCAATTACTATTTTTACCAAAGTCGGTTGACCTGAAATGCCTACGGGTAAAGCACTTAATACAAAAATCTGAATGTCTGGAAGTATTTATTTTCACGCGTATTTAACACAGGTTTTCAACAAAAAATAATAATTGTTGACTAACATGACATCCGTGCATTAAATCAAAGACATTTACAGATTCGCCACGATAGATTCCTGAATTAAAACTAAAAGTCAGTTCATAATAGTCGCACGAGCGAAATTATTGTTTTCAAGTGTGTGGTGTTGAAAGAAATCGCTGAATGTTTAGGATAAATATTATCCGAATTTGTATTTCAGTTTCATTTATATGCTTAGTATAATTGGTTGGATTATCATTTTTAATATGGTGTTGAAGCTGAGTGGATAAAATGTATGATTGAGATGGTTTTATTAGATTCAAATCGGATTCATCAAAAACATTAAAACTAAACAAAACTTTAAAGAAACATATCTTTAGATTTAGATTCATTTGATTTTTCTAAGAATGGGTTTAATAATTGTTTAGGATTACTTTTTAAAATAGTATAGTATTTTTAATGGAATTAAAAATGGAAAATGTTGATATTAAGTAAAGGGGAAAATACTTTTTTAAAAAAACAATTCCATCACCATTAAACATCAATAGTATAATGTGACCAATAACTTAAATGAACAGATAGGTTTATATAGATTAATATTTTTATATTTTCCTATCATTAATGTCACTTGTTAAAATTTAATTCAGGTTTTTTATTAGCCCAATTCAAATGGCGGGTGATGTTATTTTTTTTTCTTTAGAAGCGTGTTGTTATAACAATACAGCATGTACACGTCAACATTTACTCATTTAATACGTGTTAAGTCCTTTAAAAAATGCACTCAAGATGCGGCGGCGTTAAACTTTCATTGGAGAATTTATTAAATTAAAAAAAAATTATAGAAGTTCTTTAAACATATTTTATCTCTTAATAATAATGTCCTTTCTCATTTGAGATTAGGGCTCGTATACAGCTGAGGGTAAACATTATTCTTTGTACTAACTTAAACATTACTCTAGCTTTTGGGTACGTTTATACTTATTGTTAGGAATATATACTATTGGTTTATTGTGTTGGGACGTGGCTGGCGTAGGTTAAAGGTGTGGGCGTATGTGCGCCAGCATGTGAAAGCAGACGTTGATGGATCACTCGGTTCGCATTGATCTGTTTCCGGTTCCGGTATTTGGCTTTCATTCTTAGCAGCCGGTGCATCTTGTAGATTGAGCTTCTTTAATGCCATAAACTTTAGGGGTAAAGGCGGAGAAAAAAAGCGTGTGTGCGTTGGGGTTGGGGGGAGTTGAAAAGTTCATATTTAAACACACACACACACACACAAACTCTTCCAGTAGCATAAAGGTTAACAGTGCTCTTAATTAGTCTGCAATGCTCACCTCACAATTGTCATTAAAGTGGGATCTTAATAAATGTGTAAACTGAACCAGCAACTGTCATATGTAATTATAAGCCTGGATTAGGTCTTGGTTAAATAATCTGTTTAAGAGTATTTCTGATTTAAAATCAAGTGCGTTGTCGTTAAAAATCTTAAGTTAAATACCATCAAGTGGGCACGAGAGTACTTTTGTTGTATTTGGGAACTGCTTTAAATATTAAATTTAATATAATTTTTTTTGAGAATCCCATAGGGTAAACTATACACAAATAAACTAGGGCTGCGGAAATTAACGATTAATTTCTCGATTAATCGTTAACATTTTTAGACTATTAAATATTTTTTAACGATTAATCGACCCATCACTTCAAATTATTGGAAATCACAAAGGAAGCAAAATAATAATAAAAAATAGCGGCCGATAAATAATAATTTTTTTTCCTGACGATTACACGAACATTATGGTTTTAAACTATTGACTGTCAGGAATGTTCAAAATGTTGATGGCCCTAACACAGGATTCAGGAAACTTTTTGTCCGAGAGAACAATAAACACTTCAATAAGAGCAAAACATTACGTTAAAAACTAAAAATTCAAGTAAATGTGTGCATTTTTTGTAATTTCAACACTAAAAGTACAATAATTATTATTTGTCTGAATTCTTTTTAATATCATTGTTACAAAGTTTTTTAAAAAAAGATATCCAATTAATATGCATATCAAATGAGCCTGATTAAACTTGTGTGTGTGTGTGTGCGTGCGTGCGTGCGTGTGTGTTTGTGTGTGTGTGTGTGTTTGTGTGTGTGTGTGTGTGTGTGTATGTGTGTGTGTGTTTGTTTGTTTGTGTTTGTTTGTTTGTTTGTGTGTTTGTGTTTGTTTGTTTGTTTTAATAATCGAAAATTTGTCTGAGAGCCACATGCAGCCACCAATAGAGCCTTATCTGGCTCACGAGCCATGGTTTTCCGACCGCGGCTCTAACACTTCGCCTTCTTATCAAAGCAAATGAAAAGCGTATTAAGCTAATGGCAGTAATGAAGTCTGACTCAGAGACACAAAACGACAACAGCTCTTCTGATGAATTACTGCGTTACAAAATGTAGATGAAAGTTCCTGAATCAATTAGCCCTCTACAATGGTGGAAACCTAATGAACACCGATATCCGATATTGTCATTCCATGCCAAGACCGTTTTGTGCATATCAGCTACCTCAGTTCCATGATAATGATGATAATGATTGTTCAGCTTGGCTGGTTATATTGTTAATTATACCCGCTCATCACATTAACCAAATAATGTCAACACACTTTGTGCGTAGTTAGTTATAAAGTGACATAAAGTAGTTATTTACATTTTCAACAAGGACGTTAAATAAGTGTTACATATGATATCATGCATTTTACTTTTTGGCTATAATGGAAATTAATGATTAATTAATCGTTATTTTTTCAAAAGTTAACGATTAAATTCAAATAAACCCTTAACAGCCCTAAAATAAACACAAGGCTGATTTTCGGTTAAATATTGACACTTCATAAAAGAAAAAATGATTTGTACTTTTTTTGCCGTTAACTTTCCAAGCAACAGAATTAAATCTAAAAAAAAAAGTACATGACATTCGTATTAACGACTTGCTGGCTGAAATGATTAAGAGTTTGGATCTCTCGCATTCATGGATGCATCCATCAAATCAGCGTCACAGCAATTACCAGTCAAGCATTGCTAGTGATAGCATTGACCTCGCGATCAAAACCCTTTTCTTTGACACGTGACAGTGTCTTCTGTCCCGGAGATAGCATTCAACTGACACTGTCTTCCCATATAAACATATTGGGGCGTTGGGGGGGGGGTTCCTATTATAACAAAAGGAACAATTAATGTGATTGTACAAATGCGCCTTCCTAATTCATCACCCATCAAGAAAGACCAGCACCTACAAGTCGTCTTGGTATCTGAAGGGGACACAAATTGAGATTATGATTATTACTGTGCCTTTAATTTTTAATTAATATTATTACTTGAGGTTATCTCGTTGAATGGCCGCACAGTGAATAAACACACTGTCAAGTGTACTTTCATCCTTGCAAGGGGAAGTTCACATATTATAAAGCGCAAAAAGTCATTTTTTACCCTCCTCTCCCCCCCCCTCATATAGCATTATGTAACACTATTGTGAACCCCCCAATATAACAAAAATAACAAATTTTCATCCGCCCCCTCCCCCTTCGGCGTTATATAATATTTAATATGTGAACGGCCCTTAAGGGTTGCGAAATTTTCACAACTGAGCATTAGCTTATATTTTTAATGCTTGATTAACTCTGTCCAGTTGTTTGTGGTTTCAAACGATAGAGAGTAATAAGAATAACTATACTTATCAACTACATGTGTACAAGATATAATCTTCTCATTATAATTATATTGAATTTCTCATTTAATATCTATATGTTCAAAATTAAAATTAACGTTTAAATTCAATATAAATGTGCGCTTCTTTCTTTACTATAATTTAATTGCTGATATCAGTTTTAGATAATCTATGTGTAGGTGGGTGGGTTCGGAAATTTGTTTAGCTTGAGATTTTTAAACGTTGGCCATTGATCTGTGTGGAGTCCCAGCATTTGTTTGATCCCAGATTTCAAAATAAACAAGCATTAAATCGGAGGTCTGAGTTTTGGTTTGAATTTGAATGACTCAACGTTTAACAGCAAAGATGGAAATTTATGTAATGACGCCTCTTGCCAGTTATATTTCAGTTACCATGAGATTAGCACTGTCTACGTTTAAAAAAAGAATCGATTACAAAACTGCATGCGATTACTTTTAGTATAGTAAACAGTGAATGGAGTAGGAATAGGATTGGGGGAAAAAGGGTGGGGGGCAAGTTGCTTTTTTTACCCAAACCTCCAAAAATTTAAGTTTGTGTGTGTGTGTGTGTGTATGTGGGGGTGGTGGGAATTATTGTCACGTCTCGTACGGCTTAATTTTAAAAAATCAACAAGAAGAGGAAACCCTTGCCAAATACAGTCTTAAAATATATTAATAGAAATTAACATACGTAGCACGAAATAACCATCTTAATTAAGAAGTAAGTATTGTCTCGTCCAATTTTGTCCAGGGGAGTATGTGATCTTATGGCAAACTATTTGACGTAAATTCGTGACTTATAAAACTGTAGGTCGGTGCGGGATAAAATAAGGAGGTGAGTTTCAATACAGAGCTTGCATATAAGAATAAGTAAACAGGAAATAATCCACTCAATAACATCTGAGTCATCCCTGAAGGCATGTATGTATGTGTATGTATTTATACATGTGCGGTAGTATTATGTTGTTGGTCTCCCGACAATGTTGGTTATCTCTGTTTGCCACAAAAAATAATAATAAAATACACGCTAAATATATAACCTAAGAACCTATTAAAGTTGATAACAATTCGATCAAATTTAGCAGTAAGAAAACCACATGAGGTCAAGATACTCCCTTAGGAAGTAAACAAAGCAAAGATTCGATCAAGCTTCAGTCGACTATTTTTATTAGGACACGCGCATACAGTTTCATCTGTGTCCATAAAAAAACGACATTTTATTTATGTCTGTGATTTTCATGTTTACACTAGAGATACGAAGTTGGCAATGACATCTGGGATATTCTTACAATGTTTTTTTTTAAACATCATTTTAAAATTATCTGTGTTTAGTCTGACCAGCCTAACAAATGAAACATTGACCCTTCTGATTCTAAGAGTCAAATAAATCTAACATCTCAGACAGAGAATGACGGAAATATAAATTACCATTCCGATAGTTAATTCTTCTTTATCGAATTCACCACAATTGAGATTTCTCTTGTAAACAGTCGGAGTGGAGTTGTAAATGACAAGTTCCATTCTCGACATTCTTCCAACTTATCAGCCTAGTTTCTGTGGCGCTTCTCAACAAACAAATGGCCCTTGCCGGGCGCCGACCATTTGTCAACTTGCCGTTACGATACACAGTAGTGACGCTTGAAGGCGGCCGATCAGCCGAGTTTCTTTCAGGCTTCACATTAAGTCCGCAAAGTTCGTTAACAGATGATTCTTGGGGCGCACTTTCCAGTTTTTTACCCCCCCCCCCCCCGCCGATGACTCCACAGTGGCGTGGTTGCATGGCGTGCTCCCAAACTGCTCGAGGCCACAAAGAATTTGTTGTTTGGAGAGATGCACCATATTCTGAAGGCCGGAGTGAAGATCGTGCGTCATGATTACAGCTCCTCACATTTCGGTAATCCCCTGTGTCTTCACTGCACAATTACAGCAAGATTAGCCCCCGGGGGTCGAGGTGAATATGAAACCACCGTCAACTCATTGGCGGCGTGAGCTGTGTGCGTTCGAACGGTTGTCACTGTTGATGTGTGTGTGCGTGCGTGCGCGAGTGGCTGATGCATGAATTCGTGTGATAGATTAATTCAAACAATGTTTGTATTGAGTACCGCGCTGTTTATGAATTGAATGCTTATTGTTGGAATTATAGCTTGATTTGCTTGGTCTCTGTCCCTGTAGCAGACGTCTTTGAATGAAAGCAGGATAAGAATATCCTGTCCTCTTCCCTCCTGCCTACAGTAACTTAGCCCAGGGCAGTATACTTTAGCTTGACATTTGTCATTATCTTGGTTAGTATGCTTGTCTAGTGACAAAAATTATTACATTTATTTGGGTCAAGTATTTGAGAGTCACAAGGGCAATATTTTGTATGCTACTTGTATTAGAAATGAGCTCTTTATGGTTGAAAAAAAATTAAGAACTACGTCATTCCCGCCCCTTATTTGTATTGAGTGTGTGCAGTGCAGGGAGCTTGAAGCATGTCTGATTAATAAATTACGTCTTTAAAAAACTAGTTAAAAAGATTGTTCATGAGTTCATGCCTTGTTGTGAATGCGCCATTCCTGAACATACTTTTTCATGTCCCTGAATCAGGCTTTTAGCCGCAAATTTCATTAGTTTCTATTTGCCTGAATCACTGAATGGCATTGAGCATTAATAAATGTGTTTAAAGGAAAAAATAAAGCAATGCCACCTATTCTGGTTGAGCCAGAGACTCTTAAGCAGTTCCCGGGGGGGGGGGTTCCTAAGCCACACCACTTGGCCTGACATCTGTGGCATATACACGTACATCATTTCATACATTGCTTGCTCCGAGATAATACATGACGTATCGATAATAGGACAATAGCACCTCGTTGTTGTTTGTTATTTTTTTGGTGGGGTAGGTTTCGAGTGGCTGGAGGGGAAGAGATAATTTTACTCGAATCCATCACTTCAACCACTTCAAGTTGTTCGTTCAAACTAATAAGAGTGACAGCCCGTGTCTACTATCGTTTGTGGGAGTCTAACCAAGCCAAAGAATTTCACTGCACCCTGTGCGTTTTTTAAATTATGATCCTTTAATTGAAAGCGTCTCGACCGAATCTCATATCCCAAACAGGCCTTTCTTATCACCGAGTGTTGAAATGACGTATGACCTATAACAATCGTATCAAGCAATTACATGGTGATGATATGCTCAGTAAAGTGTGTTCCTATTTATACTTGTGTTTTTTTTCTGGCTTGTGTGATTGAAAAAAGTGAGCCGGATTGTTGGTGAAATTAAACGCCTTTCAAACAGAAACGTAACAGTGTTTTCCGCGCCCATGACTAATTTATTTTTGGCGCCTTGACAAATGGATATAAAAAATCTATGTGGTTGGAAAATAATAAATTTGAAGGAATTTAAGGATTATCCCTCGGCTACCTTGGCAACTGCCCCAATGCCAAGTCTTTGTTACGCCTCTGCTTTCAGATCTCCCATTATTGAATGACGCCCCAAAAGAAAAAGACAATAGAAGTAGTCTTTCCTGGTCTTGAGATCCTGATTCTAGTGTACCACTCGATTCTTTTTATAGAGTTTGACTACTTGTATTCCGTTGGACTTCCACATTAAGACCCAATTTCTTATACGACACTTGGCACCTATTACACGAGTAGTTAACGAGTAGTAAATGTGTCTTCTGGTAAACATGGAAGCACTACTATATTGCCTGGCTGACCGACTCCTAAAATGTGATTTCACTCCCATAATTAAGTCTAAACCAAAACAATGCGCGTGATTTCTAATGACGAGGTTCTGTTTGAGTGAAGGCTGATGCGATCCATGCCAGTGATGATTTAGGAACGGGATAACTTGCCGTGTTTGACTTAAATAGGCTGATTAAAGGCAGAAGTAGTCGATCACAACGTGCAAGTCATTCCATGTAACGCGAGATCCCGTTAAATCCCGCGCCGCGCTTTCATCCAATGAGATTCTCAGCTAAGCCGAACAGGTGGCAGCAATATTTGTTTCACGGTATTTAACTTTCATTTGTCTAAACCGAAAATTTGGACTCTTATGGGGAAAAATAAGGTTCTCAAGACTGATTTTAGGAATGCCAAAAACGCACATTTAAACTAGGCAAATGTCGCTTCAAATATTCACTGTTTATTATATACATGCATCTATTTCTCTCTATCCCACCGCGCATGCTGCATGCCATCACTGCAACGCCAGAGTCACAGACGTGTACACTACACTTTTAGGCGACGTCATTACTACAAAAATTAAATTGCCAGTGTCCGATCAAGTAACGTAGAGGTTTCGTCTAAAGAGACTATTATTTTAAAATACTATTTACGGACTTCACTTAGGATCCGTAAAAGGCCAACGGAGCTTTTAACATTGTTTGAGAATGGCGTTCATCAATGGCCTGTGGGTAAATGTAACGACACCAGGCCCTTAATTCTAGCGCTGCAGATTCAGCAGTAGAATATGTTTGGCAACACGCGTGTATCCACAAGTCACCTTAACTTAAAATTTAAATTGCTTTTTTTAAAATGCACTCTAGTTGTTACTGGTTTTAAGCTTTTGACAATAATAATTATCCAGCATCAACAATTTCCAATATTTCTATACCAAGTAATTTATTTTGAAAAGAAAACAACAACAACAACCTCGTATCTTTGTACTTTACAGTTTATTTAAAATTAACCTCAACTTATACAAGACGCAGCCAAACACATAAATAAGCCGATTAAAGTTATAGCTGTAGATAGAAGAATCTGAAATTCCTGATTAAGTAGAGAGCATACCTGGGGTGTGAGGGAAACGAGGAGGGCGAAATTCAACCGGAATGTGAGGCATCTCTGATTATTAAGCCATAAGCTTTTTGTTGTGTCTACCTTAATCATTCGCGAAGAGAACTCTTTACATATACATTTTCCTTGTTTACAAAATGACTTCATTTCTCCGTAACTTGAAAGGTAAACACCGCCACCCAACCGGTCCCCCTGGTGTAGGCACGCTGCACAAGCGTACACTCCAGAGTTGAGCTGCTGGCAGAGAGCTCATTTCCAGGAGAATACCCTACTTTTTAACACTGGAATTTTTCACATTTTTCACTTTTTCCTTCGCCCGGTTTTTTCCCCATAAAGAATACAATTTCTTTAGTCATCGTGAGTCCTATTAATTAATTTTAAAACCATAACTTAAAGATGTGTCCCCAGTACTACATCTTACTTGTATGTTTGTATTAGGTGTTATTCGTAGTTTTTATGCCAACACATTCACACATATTATATTATATATGTATATGTAAACGTAGCTATGTGAAAAAGGTAGAACAGGTTATCTAAGTGGCGAGCGAAAGACAAACCTGTCTGGGATATAGAGAGATTGTGAGAGTAGATAGTTCGTTGTTTTAGGGGTACAAAAGATAAACCACAGACAAACAAACAAACAAAAACTCTCCATCTGGAAGTAATTGTAAACACACTGTTAGTGTGACGTCCACGCAGTGTAATCTCTACAACCGCTGTAAATTTATATTTTATTTCTCATTTCAGTGTACAAGTCCCCCGAGTATGAGACACTTGGCTTCAATCACCTCAAGTCATACCTCATCAAGATGGGCTACCCGGCGGCCATCAAGGACTTTGAGTATGACCACACCTTTCCCATCAGGTACTTTGAGACCATTTGGGTTTTAAGTGAGGTCAAAAGTTAGAGGCCCAAGTGTGCAGGATGAGTCTTATTATTGTCTTAGTTATTTCAGGCAATAATTCTGGGATAAAGTAATTACCTTAAATATTTTAAATTATATTACAGTATTACAAAGTGGAGATAATCCAAATCTAACCCTTTTCTATTGGGTCGAGGAGGTCGTGTGGAATCAATGAAGAAAATCAGCATTTCGTTTGTTTCTCAATCTTTAAAGGAGCATCGAATTCTCTCCCCCCCCCCTAAGGTCCGCTGTAAGAATAATACCAGAACCCATTTTGCTACTTCTGTTTAACGAATAACACCAGAGGCATTGGCTCCTTGGCTGTTTTAAGAACATTAGAGGTCATTAGACTTTTTTTTTTACATTAGCGTTTCATCGTAGTCACTTATCAAATGCCCAGTTTACATATGCGTTATTATGGCTCTGTCCTTGCCATCACTGTCCCTTTCAGATATATCATATTTAACATAGCCTTTGAAAGGCATGAAGGTATGTATATACCTGCCCTTGAACGCATCTTGAAGTCAGTAGTAGTTGTTGGGGATAGAAGAAATACATTGTTTGAAGATTTGGAAATATAAGGAACCTTCCGTTTATGGACACGAAATCGTTGGGTAAGCTGGAAAAAAAAAATACTGTAGAAAAACTGCCATTCGGGGAGCTGCATCAAAAGTAGAATCACACAATAAAGTTGGGAGGGAGGGTGCGGGTGATCTAACCAAGTCTAAGGAAATCACTGTCATGTTACGCTCTCCCGTTAGAGGCTTGGAAAATGTTCCTGCTTCTGCAAGTTCAGGGTCGAAATTACACTGTCATTCCTGGGTTTAATTCCATCCATTGAGGGCGGCACGTTGCGTTCGTTTTCTGGACGTTTAGCCCAATTATCATTCTTTCTTTTGAAGATATCCACACAACCAAAAAAACCACCAGTGAAAGAAATTCTCCGAGTTCCCGATAGCAGGACCCTATGCGTTGTTTCCCTTAAAAATCGGGGTGACGGTTCGTTTTGGTGTGTGTATGAGAAAAAGAAGAAAAAATGCGCACATGGCTTCCATCAGAGCCTGCATGCTACTCACACAAACAGACATGCACCTTCAGGTCCCGGGTACGCGTGCTTACGGGCACACAGCGAGCCTGGGCTTTACAAATAGGAACGTTGTATTGTAAGTGTAAGATTACTCGCCTTTAAAACAAAAACACAAACCAAAAAAAAAAAATGGTGGGGGGGGGGGGAACGGAAAAAAAACAACCCAACATCTCAAGCACACGATGTGTAAATTAAGTTTTAACACACGTGAATCACGCATCTGGGTGGAAATGTGCGTTTAATACTCGGTTGATGAGGACGTGATTTGGATTAAAGGGGGCCCACTTCTTTTTGCAACATGCATCTGCGTTGGGGGATGTGGAGTCTGCCTAAGGGCATGGAGTCGGTGATACGAAAGGTTTTATTTGCCATTAAAATTCGTAGTAGTATTTTGGCTAACACCTAAGATGAACCAATGGTTCGGGGACTGGTCATTTTAAATACATACCGAGATATTTCATATAATCCAGAGTCGTCGTGGGTTTCATTTGTGAGACGAACCACGCATTAGTATAACAATGTAACATTGAGTATATAACATCAGGAGAAATCGATATGTGGTACCCAGCAGAGGCGTCACTAGGTTTGGTGTCACCCGGGGCGGTAGCTCATGGTGTCACCCGGGGCGGTAGCTTTTGGTTTCACCCCCTCACGATTTAACCCATAGAACTCTTCTGAGTTTTCCAGTGCAAAAATAAAGGGAATATATAGAATTTTACAGTCTGGTGTCACCACCCTGATGGTGTCACCCGGGGCGGCCCCCCACCGCACCCCCTAGCGACGCCACTGGTACCCAGATTAGGAGATCGCGAGCTACGCTACTCAGCCATAAGCGTAGCCCAAGTACGGTATTCATGCTTTGGATATGACGAATAGCGATACTCGAACATCGGAGATCTTTGTATTCGTTTGCATGATTTTCAGGTACGAATGGCAGGAAGGAAATCATTAAAGCAGTAAAGAATTAGGCCTTTGAAGTGTCAGAGTTAATGAAAATGATAAATCGGGGGAGACGGGAAGTTCCTAATCAATGCCACTATGATCATAAATTCAATTATATTCTGAAATTTTCATAGGAAATGGGCTTTGTTTGGCGAGTGTCAAGTCTCGTAACGTAAAAGATAATCACACTATAGTAAGACTATGTGTTGTTGTTGGGAGTATATATGCTGTTGTACGATCGACCCGAATATACGGATGTGGGGGGGGGGGGTCAAAAGGCGTATTCAATGGAGTTGGTGTATAGATATTGGGGGTTTCCTAAATTTGTGGTCATTTGGGAGAATGCTTATTCTGATGTGTGGTCAATTGGTTCTCCTGATACATGTTCAGTGTGTGTATTCTGATTTATGTTCATTGATATTATTCTAATGTATGGTCAAAGGATTTTTCGGATGCATGGTGAATGGATGGGGGAGGGGTATTTTGATTCTTTGTGAATGGATGTTGGTATGCTGCTATCTGATCAGGGGGTATTTAGATGTATGGTGAATGCACTTTTTAAATAGATGAGTTTGAATGATGTTATTTATTGAATATGCTATAACAACCTACATATTAGTGTTAGTGTTAATCAATAATAATTAGAATTTTAGAATAGATAATTATGGGACAATCGAGTGGACATTCACTTTTTTTTCATTTGTAATGTATTTGAATCATTTGACTTGATCCTGTCGCCTCAAGCCTTACAACAGTGGTCCAAAGTCAAAACTTAATATTTCCTGTTATATGTTATACCATTTCAGGGGCCTCTGGTTTGACACTCATTATGGCACTCTGCTGAAAGTTGACGGGTTCGGCAACATCATGGTCTGTGTCCGAGGTTTCAAGTTTCTCAGATCGTGAGTACCTCAGTTGTCTCTAGTGGAAAAAATGATATGGGGGGGGGGAGGAGGAAGTTATCTATTGCTACTCAACTGTACATTTTACACCGTGAAATCTTATGACAAAATAAAATAATAAACCATGGACGTTGAGCACCATGCGCTTGTGAGACGCTAACACCCTCTTAAAGTGGTGGCTTGTTGAGTCTCTGGCAACTGTGAGACCAGGGAGAGCTGTCTAAAGCCGTAGAAAAACATGTCCGCCTCAAACTGTAGTACAACACACGAAGATTGTCAGATCACTGGTCGGAACACAGGCTGTGGAGAAAGGAGAGGAGGACTCTAGACCAGGACAGACATCAGACAAGACCAGGATAAACACAGACATAAGAGGGCGGACCTCCTCGTTCAACTTTATTGAAAAAGAAAATCAAGACCGGGGAAAAACAACACACACACACACACAAAAACAACAACCCCCAACAACAATCATAACAACTACACTTTTTGTCGGGATGGTGCGAGGAGGTACGAGGTGCGGGAATTTCACAACTGCACACGTGATTTCACTGTATGTAGGTTTTCATTACAGCAATTATTTTTTTTTAGATAAACAGGGCACAAATGATGCATAACTTGCACCTTAAATATTATTGTTATGGAATACTAGATAATGTACATGGCCTTACCTAGCCATTAAAAACACAACAATCAAATTATTGGACATTTAAAATGAGGCTCTTATTTTTATATTAAAAGTAACTTAGCAACTGTTAAACATAAGTTTAGCAAAATGTTTCACACTTCTGTAAAACATTGTTTGAAAGATACATCTAATCATTTCTTGAAAAAATTCACAGAAAAGCGTATGGAAAGGTACACATTTTTCAATGAGTTTTTATATCTACTTACTATTTTATTCCCTCTATAAAATTACATTATATATTCCTTCATATAATTATATATTATATCCTCTCCATAGAGATACAAATTTTATTCTCCATAAAATTACATTTTATATCCCCAATATAATTAGCCTACATATTATATTCCCTTAAATAGGACTCTTGTATCACAAATCATATTTCACATAGAAAAACAAATTATATTACTCTGATAGACCTAATCTATGTTAGACTAATGGGGGTGCTGATTCAGCTAAAGCCAAGGGCCCCCAATGACTAAAGGGCCCCAGACTTATTATATTGTATAATAAATGTGGGATTGTAGCCAAGGGCCCCGTGCAATCTTAATCTGCCTCTTGAACTAGTATTACATTCCCATATAGAACATGAAAATGTTGAGATTTTATTTGTTCATTCACCCAGACACTGTTATTAAATTTGTTTTTTTTCCCCCTCTTAAGGGGACCCAGTTGGGGACCTTATAACCTGTGTTTTCCATGCTTTGAATAAATGTTGTTACAAAAAAAAAATATCCCGTGAATAATGTTCGTAACATTATTTAAGGTTGGGTTTTACCTATTATCTAACAATAGACTTAAGCTAAACTTCAAAGACCCCCCCCCCCATTTTCTTTTCCGGCTCAAACTCACGAGAACCACATGTAGATAATTTTAAAGTAAGACAAAAACCAAGCCACTTCATCCGAGGGATGGGGACTATAACTTATAGAAAAGTTCTCACTGTTTCCAGAATTATGTTTTTTTATGTCACTGAAAGCGTTAATATACGGAGACCGGTGATGCGCTACATCCAGCGGGAGAGAGTTTAAATGAGAGAATGGTAATTGTAAGGAAGATCTTGTCATCCAGCCTTTGAAGAGCACCGTGGACTTGTTAATTTAGGGATTGTGTTAGGTTACAGATGTCAGGTCTTCAGCTTCGGCTCTTTGGGCTGGCATGGGTGATTGTACATGTACACTTGCTGAACACTGGTATTTGGGGTTGGGAGGGTCTGGCGTGTGTACATTTTCACTTTTGGGGTGATAGAAGGATGCTTGTATGTGTACTTTTTGACGCTACAAAACACGTGTCGTTTGAAGTGGAGTTTGTTGGCATTGGATCTTGAACACTATATTGAGTTCTTTTTAGCTATAGATGTTGCTCGCAGTTTTTTTTTCCCTCAATGAATATTTTGATTAATTTTTTAAAAAAAAATGTTTTACTTTTAAAAATTATTTTATAGTTTAGAAAGTTTGCTACAAAAGGTTTTATATTCAAGGCTTATAATTGCTTTTCAATTAAGTGAAGTTTTTCTGCTTCCTTTAGGTTATGGTTGGTTATTATTTTTTGTTTTTAATTATTTTTAATTTATTTTGGAGCGAGGTGGGTGGTGGGGTGGGTTTGAGATCATTAGTGTGAAGTAAGTGAAGGAAAGTGTATACAACAGAGAATGTCATTAAGTCATTTCTTTTCCTGAAAATTAGATGAATACACATTTTGGATTTTTAAACTCAGTCTTTAAATTTATGTTTGTCGCCAATGTGGCTAAGTTACGTTTTGTCTCATCTTATCTACACGCTCCTTCTATGCAGAAGATAATTGCGTCCCCAGCCGCCTAACTATTGTCTAGTTAGGTACCCATTCAGAGCTGGGTGACTCGGGGACTCCTCAGGCCCCGGGAACAAATCCTCGCCTTCGCGTGGATTCGAACTCGTGACCATCGGTATGACAGTCGAGCGCGCTACCTCTCGACCACCACGTCCCACAGCCAAAACTTAAAGATTCCGATAAAAACTCTTAGGTTCCTTAACTAATACAAAACGTGTATTTATTGACATAACGTCTTGGTGCTATCAATATTCTAAACTATATCATCTGTAAACAAGTAAATTATATGTCAATAATATGTGTGTATATTTCTTCTGTGCTGCCGGATTCATCATCTTTATCTGTATTTTATCGCGGCGACAAGGAAGACATTTACTTTTTTCTAAAACTACTTTTATTCGTTCCTTTTTTTTTTGGGTGTATCTATTATGTCATGTTGACGCCCCTCCGTTCAAAGACCTCGCTGTCTCAACTTTTCGCCCACGAAAACTTGTCAGGAGATTCCGCGCGTAATGCGTAACTTTTTTCACCTCTTCTGTCAAGTTGCTTACGGCTTAATTTCATAATGAGTGCAGATCCGCATCTCGTGTTTAATGTGAGGCAGGGCTGTAGAGGCGAACTTTCACGGCAATGCACGGGCTCATAGCGAGGGCGTCAGGTTATCAGTCATCGTCTGCTGAGAAAGCCCGTGTAAAAAAAAAATGGAGGAAGTAATCGAAAGGCTCCTGCACTCTCACAAACACAGCGGTAGTGTATCTGCTATACAGTGGCGCGAGTCCGATTCCGGAGTCCTGGCATCTCACTTGCTATCGGGATGCAACAAGCGGGATATTTATTTTGCTCACAGCACTTAAAATACGAAGTAAATAAAAAAAGTGTTTAAAAAATGGCTAGAGGACATTTTTTGTGTACGTTTACAAATTCGGTCAACAAAACAAAAGTCCGCTTGTTGATTTTTCAGTCCTATCCAAAGACAAGGACATTTTAATTGGCTCGCGTCAAGGCAAGGATGTTAAGAAGAAGACTGTCTTTAACCTCCAAATAGTGAGATGTTCGTTCAGTGATGTAGAAACGATCTACGCCCCTGTAGGTTTTAGCGCCCCGCGCTTAGATCGGCCGCCTGATAGGGCTTAAAGATACTGTTTTATGTGAGCGTACAAAGTGGCCGCTGTATCTGGGAGGTTTAATTCAAATATCAGATACACCGAGAGGTGGGAGGTTGTTGGGGAGTTTTTTATTATTATCAAAAAACACTTGTGATAATGGGTAGCAACCCTCATCACAGAAGTGTTCTCCCCTTGTCGTTATGAAACATAATGTAGAAACTGTATGTGGTCATGGGAATGGGTTGAAGTGGTTTGTCCTGAAATTCTGGGAATGTGTTGAGGCTTGTCCCCGACTTACAGTAAACTCTGCTGATGTACTTCACGTTTAAAAAAAAATTAATCGATAAATGATTAGTATCCCGCTTTATTCTAATGTCCTCGTTTGTATAAAAATGATTTGGACTGCCCCCCCCCCCCCCCCCCACCTAGCCTATTGGGATAAAAATCACCTTGACGAGCCTGCACCAGAGGACAAAGACATCCTTAATAACCGCCTTCTAGTTTTTTTGGGTCCTTATTTCCCGGTTTATAAATGTTATATTGGGGCTGCGGAAATTAACCATTGATTAATCGATTAATATTTTTAAAAATTAATTGGTTAAGATTAATTTAATCGATTTCAATTATATTAAAATTTAAGAAAATATTAGTATATTTTGCCAATTTATTAGTAATTTATATACATTAAAACTTACATGGTGTCCCTCGTATCATTTATTTATACGTGCATACGTAAACAAAAAGGTTTTTCTGCCTTATTTCTTGCACAACAGATCGAATTTGCTGTGTTGCGTCACAAAATGTATGCGTTATATAACATAGTTAATCAAAATTAATCGATTGAATTTTTTCACGATCAATCGAAATTTAAAAAAGCTATAACAGCCCTAATGTTTGTGTGTGTGTATATANTATATATATATATATATATATATATATATACACATATGACTTAAGAAATCGTGCGATCAGTTTTCATCCTAAATACTGCTACCGTTTGAGGCCAAAGTTTTGTCACTGGGCCATCATCCGTTTTCAAAATCTGAATGACACGCGCTTTAACTACCGTGAACATTTTTTTGGTTACTATACTTAAATAAACAATTAATTTTTTTTAAAGGCAATTACAAGAAAACAGCGTTAATTAAAATGTAGCTCCTTTTCAACTATTGAATTGACATCTCAAGATCAAAACGCTAGCATTCATCTGTGCACTTTATACGACTCCACCAGAAATCTCACGTAACATTGGAGGCGCAACATCTATATTTAAATACAATGTCAGTTAAAAATTCATTTAAAACTAGCAAATTAAAGTAACTCATTGAATGTTATTAATTGATGCGTGTATCATCATCAGAAATGCATTGTATACAAAATTTCAGTTCAAATAGTGAATACAAGATTCAGACATAGATCGACTCAGAGAGACGGACAGAGCAAGTAAAATAACGTTTTTAAAAAAAGCGTGTAAAAACAAGAGGAAGGAGAAGAAACCAATGATTTTAAAGACCTAACAAATAATTCAACTAGATTAATAACAGAAAATATGAAACGTCACCTTTTCCTCCTCCCAAGAAAAAGCAGTTGTAATTGTTGGCATACTCACTTAACCCTGTTATTTGTGCATATGTTTTCGAAATAAAATATTTTGAAAAGAAAAGTAAAGTAAGTTGCGTGTAAAAATTTCGTAATACGTGCTATTGATTATTTTTTGTGGATCTATTTCTTTCGTTTGATGGCACATGCGAACGACATTTATTCCTACAGTTGGCCTCTGTATTTATTTCGGTACGGTATACGAAAATAAACTTAAGTAGCGGAAGTAGTCATGGACCAGAAATAAGAACAAACGCGTTCTAATATTTAGACACAAGCAAGTCTCGCGAGTCCCCCCTTGGGCCCCCATACTCTGATCCGCGCCCCTGGGTTTAGGCTGGATTGAGCTCGACGGGGTCCGCACGTTAATCATTGTGTCAATGAAATTGAGAAATGCGCTTCCAGAAGCACCACTGACCTCATTATCCGCCCTCGCAAGTGGTGTTAAATGGTGCCTTTTTCATCTCGTGTGTCGGACTAATGACGCAGGCAATCACGGCCAATTACCGCAGGCTTAATCTACCACAGGGTGACATCTACTGGAACAGGCCTAGCGNAAAAAAAAAGGGGGGGGGTAGATTCGTGGTGAATCTTTCCGGACAAGACCATGGGGAAGTCGCTGTGACGAACAGGAGTTGTTGGTGTGCGCTGTTGAGAATGTCGATGGTGCTATGAAAACAGTACCTATCCAAAACGGAAAGGGGGATTAAAAAACTCTGTGTGTGGGTGTATATTAAATTCCTAAATATATTCCTACTCTCCTCAATGTTCTCATTCCCACAATGTATTATCTTTTGATTCCTTGTTATATTTTTTTTACCGGATTTTGTTTTTTGTTCACCTTCTATTTAAACACCCCCCTTCCCAGACACAATAATCCCATTATGATGAGCAGTTATTAATTTACAATGTAAATTATTTTCTGCATTGATTTTTGTGCGGTGTGTATTTATTTACAGAAGTCTATTATAAAGCCAGAAGTTTTCCAAGTCACTTCGTCACTAAATTAAACCATGTCAGATTTGTAGTTAAATTTTGGGTTTTCATTTAATGTCCTGTTTTGACATCTGTGGTCTTACTAAAAACTATTTTCAAGAATCACGCTGTCTTTTCATTTTCCGTACCTCTAGAGTTGACGTATCATGCTTTGCTTAAAGAATTGAAAAAAAAAAGTCCACTTAAAAGATCATGAAACAATACTTTCCCTTCATCAGCTGTTGCAGTTTGAAATTTTTAAAAACCCAACAAACCTCATTTCATTAGATTGGTAAATAAAACCTACCACCCCCCCCCCACCCAAGACTCTTCCTGACTTCAGATCTACTCTGGCACCTAAATGGTGGAGGCGACGTGGGAGCTGACAGTTTTACTCTCGCTGTGCACCAGGCAGTTTAATGAACCTTTCACTGTGTCGTATTTCTGTTATGTACCTGGGTCAGCTGTTGGTCTGTTCCGTCAGTTCGCGATCCTCTGTTACGTCATAAGATCTGTGTCTTCTTTTGGCGACTATGAAGTCATCTTCCTCTCTTTAAAAAAATATTTAATTAAATATTAAGAATAATTTTGGTATTTGCTAATGTGGTCTTGATGACATGATAAATGCTACAAAGGATTTAATTTCTACATAAATAACTTCTTCTAATTAAAAAAATCATGTTAAGCCTGGTCCCTTTTTGGACTCAGGACGTGTTAGCGCATTTTCGTATTATGTATCAGTACTTATGTTAGATAATAATAATAATAATAATAAAATGGTAATTTATATAGCGCTGTATCCCAGCATGGAGCCAGGCTCACAGCGCTTTACATGGAAATAAAAATACATATAACAATAAAAAGAAACATTCATATCATATTAACTACATAAATGACAATACGCTATACTCAATACATCAGCTACGTTAATCATTTAAAGAAATGTTGTTTTATTAATTTTGAAAATAAATTTTAAAAAGATGTGTCTTAAGTGCAGTCTTGAATGACTTAGCAGTTGAAATGCTACGGATATGTAATGGAAGAGAATTCCATTGTTTGGCTGCACAAAAGGAGAATGTTTATCAGCATTATGTAGTTATCAGTAATTGTGTTTAGATTTTAGACAAATTTTTATGAATTTTCTTGTGTAATGAATATACTTGAAATTTTTAGCGCATTTTCGAGAAGTCGAATGCGCTATTGCACCCGTTTTGTCCGTCCGCCCGTCTGTCATCACCCTAGATCTCAGCATCCATAAGTCCTAGACCCATGATGTATGTATGTTTTTTGTATGTCCTGACCTGCCATTTGTGCATCAACACTCAGTTACTCGATCCGTTAAAAAACCCCGTTAAAACTACCAAAAAACATTGCGAATCGAGAGATAACACTGGCACTAACGACATCATACATCTATATATATATATATAT